>JAZDUA010000353.1:600000-902500 GCA_038098605.1 Gryllus longicercus
GATCTTTATATCAGAGATTAAAAAACTAACAGTGAATTATAGCAAATATCTGTTAAACTTAATATTTATTTCAATCATTTCTTAGGTAGTAGCTTTCAAATTGGAATTGACTAACTCTCAAGGATCTACAAACATAATCCACAGGGTTCACAGAATGATTTCTATTCACCTACATACACATTAAATACAAAACTATTTGTAAAAATAAGTTCTTCATTTACAAAAATACTTTTCTGTTGAAAAATAGAAAACTCGTCATGACAAAAAAATATTTTAATTACAGTTTCTTTTTGTACTGGTAATTCAAATAAATTAAGTACTTGCACAATATAAAAAAAATGATTATAATTGTTCTTTGAATATTTTAAACACAAATATTCACAATTTTAATTCTATACATTTTTGTATGCCATCCAGAGTCTGAGGGTGCAAATCAGCAACTTTCTTCAGAGGAATGTTCAAAACTCCAGAGGAGGGAAGAGCAAATTGATGAAGTGAAGAGTGAAACAATGATAATTTTTGTTTTCGCAGCACAGTCTGAATACATCTTAAGAATCCTCTTGGGAAGATTTTCCTCACTTCCCTTGATTTGAACATTTCAAATTGTGAAAACCATACATGAGGCACCTAGAAAAGGAGTAATTTCATCCATGGCAGGAACAAATTAATACTTTTCCAGCAAGGGACATCAAAGTCTCGAAAGAGATAATCCCCAGCATATCCTTTTGAATTCACACCCTAATGAGTTGAGAAAATCACTTTTGAATGAACAAGTCCCTGTTTGTAGGAAGTGTGAGAACCAGAGCTCTAAGTTACACTATTAGAGACAGAACATTAACATGAACGTGAATTGTAACTGACTTTATTCAGATACATTTTTTCAAAGGTCCTAAAATCATTTTAAATAAGTATATTTAATAATTATATTTATAAGTTATAATTAAGTTTTAATTACACACTTAATCACACAAGGAGATATGGTGGTTTACATTCTTGTTTCTCTCTTGCTCTCTTTCAGACTCTTCAGTTTCTTGGCTTGTTATGATGATACTGATGCTCGATTTCAGTTCACTGTTTAAAACCATGTGATCAAATGAAATTTTTCTTTTAATACATGTTAAAAATGTACTGTAAGAAATTATAGCAAAACTTGATTAAAACAAGCAATATGCTAATAAATGTTATGTTAAAATAGAATTCCTCTAATTAGTCATTGATTGGGAAAAAAAATTTAAGTAAAACTATTGAAAGAAATTGGCAACTCCAAACAAAGCTCATTTCACTTTTATAGTGGTTAGAAGCTAATTCTTTTAGACGTATCAGCTGTTTTGAAAAATACATGTTCAGTGCAAGAAAGTTTGTGAAATGCTAGAAATAGCAATTAAGGAATCACTCCAATATGTTAAAATATCTTTGTTTCTTGCAACTAAACACCTTGAATAACCACTGTGCATGTAAGTTAATTTCATTCATTACATTCTTTCATGATGGCCAAAAAAATAGTGTTCACACCCTAGCATTCACTTCATCAGTTCATCAATTACTTCTCAAAAATGACTTCTCAGACTGCACAGAAATCGAATATGTCACTTATACATTCTTTTGCATATGATAACGATCTGTGCTTTTCATACATTTTCGTAACAGTAATACACAAAATACAATGATATCCACTGAATAACACAATACCATTAAATAATAAGAAATTTAAGTAATAGTTTTACATCCCTTCCATCCCAATAATATTTCTCATGGTAGATTTGTATTACTAATGTATATGGTATACATAATTTCTACATAAATTAGTTTTGTAGATACTATGTTAAGCTGTCACAACTCAAATGAAAAATGTATATTGTCAATTATCATATATGAACCAAATGGTCACCTGGTATTAATATATTTCCATGAGGAATATTAAGTTATTTAAGCTATTTATGAACTAGTCAATAATTTTTAATAAATGATTGAAAGATGGAAACAGATGAAAATTTGTAAGGCTAAAACCTTAAAAAATATATAATTGATAAAGCTGAAATAAGTTCATAATCAGAGCTTGTGTACTTCAATAAAAATAAAATTCTTTTATTTTTCAAATGAATTTCTTTCTACTCAGTCACAATTATAAAAGTAAAAGAAGTAACACATATTATGCATAGTCATAAAACATATTTGTATGTTCTCTTTTATTTCTCAATATATTCAAGAAAATTTAATGGAATGATATGATATGATATCTTTATCAACAAAAAAACCTGCATTATTGAACTTGTCAAGCAGGATGCCCTACGATGATGTTAGAATAACAAACGTTAACAGCTACAAAGTTTGCAACTTCTTAAATATTACATCTTTTTTTTTTGTTGAGTGAAAATATTTAATTTCTTTTGAGACCTAGAAAACAATAACAATGGCTGAATAAATTGTTTAAATCATAGAGTATAAAATATATAAATTGTCACTGTGAGGTAAATATTGTGGTTTCGTTGGGCATATGCTATATCAGGGGTGGATCCAAGACAAATTTTGGGAGGAGAAATTAAAAATGTTTTGGTCAAATATGTCATATCACACATTTTGTAAAATGTCTTAGGCTACACTCAGCTGATGGTGTGATATGATTTTATTCATTTTAATGATTATCTAAAAATATTTATGCTTGAAACTTTTGTAACAAGTTAAAATTAATAGTAACTGAAAAATTTTAGGGTCGGGTAGGTGGAATTTCCCTCCCCATGGATCAGTGCTTGGCAATACAAACAATATTTTTTGTAGAGAGATGAAAAAAGGAAAGAAAAGGGAGAAAATAATGACAAAAATTAGAAACTAAAATAAAATAAAAGAAAGAATGAGAAAGAAAATAAATTCCTTTTTGTTTAAGACTCACAAAATTGATTCATTGGGCAGATGCTATAGTGGCATTGGGCAGATGCTATAGCAGGGGTGCATATGATATTACATATAAATACTTGCCCCCAAATGACATTAATTCAAGTTCTAGTCACAATTACTAGGCCTCAGCACAGACAAGATATAACTCAACATAACAAGATAACTCAACATAACACAATATCATCTATCAGGGAAAATCAGAATGTCATTAAATAGTGGATAGAATGCTCCCGAGAGTCTTTCTAAGCAAGTATACAGTTAAAACATAACTATCAATTTTGAAACTGGAAAAGCAACTTCCTACTCATTACCAATGTAATAAAATCAAATAGTGGATTTGTGTAGAATTAATAGTAATGCAAATAGTAAATTTTTTGTAATAAATATTTACAATAAATTACTTTATTCACGTTTCTTTTACACAATATATATTGTACTGCTTTACTGTTGATGTGACCCTCATCATGATGTAATGGTGTCACATAATCAAATAAATGAATCAATAAAAACATCAGGAAATTTAGAGAATTGTAATGGCTTACTATATCTGCACCTACAAATTTCTTTTCAGAGTCTGTGTATTTAGAAATAAATTAGAAATAATCCAATCAGTTTTATCTATGACACTGATTAGATTTGCACATGCCTTTAATTTATTCAATACAAGTAGTACATGTACGGTATGCACACGATAAAATATTTCATTATTGTTTGATAGCATATGTATCTGCAGTGAGAAGTGGCTTTAAAAGATACAATTTTTTTTGTCTTGTAATACCTACTAGAACACCAAATATTGAAGTTGTTTGAATATTAGCAATAATTTTACAACAAAATCTGTTACTATGTCAGGAAAACTGCATAGTATTGTTTGAAATTGATACATTATGTACTTAATCCATACTTACAGAAGGATGACTATTTCTTCTAGGTAACAACATTTTTCTTTGGAAAAAATAGTTTTAAATAAGTAATAAAGGTTTTCTGAAAGCATTATGTTTTAAAAAAAACTCTATATATCATTAAAATCATTAATGCTTTAAAGATCACTCGTATGCTTTCAAGCATTTCTTTCAATAACATCAGTTGTACAATGAGTGAATAAAATACTTTAATACTCACACATCCACATTGCAATTCTAGAATTATTTTATGTCAATATTTCTGAAGTTATTTTACCTATGCATCTTATATGATGCATGTAACTTTCAACTGGAATATTTTGCACTCTCAACACATAGAATTTTGATTGAATGAGTAGTTACAATATACATTGTATCATATATTTAATGTGATTGTAAATGAAATCCAGTGAAATGCATACAAATACAGTTATCTTCCTTTGCACAAAAACTTACACTTTCTACATAAGTTCATAAAATTCTAATTATGACTGTTAAGTTACAAGAACATTTTGTCAAATTAAAATGTTAACATTTACAAAAATTGCACACTCCACCTTCAAAATGCATCAGACTTCTGATAAATAGTTTGTAAAATAACATTGCCTAGAAGAATCTTGCTGCATTAAATATATTTTTGTGAAAATAATCTCATAATCAAGGAATTGGAGCAGTAAGTAGCATGCTAACTGATGGCATATTCTAGTGAATTCAAAATTTGAATGAAATATATACAAACTCTTGTGACTTTGCTAGAGCCAAATGAGGTGATTAATAAAAAGTATGGTGTAAAAACTCACAATATTCTCTAGAAAATGCGCATTTGTGAAGGATTCATGCAACGGTAGGTCTGGGACTTCTGTCTGACCAAGCCGAGGTCAGACCCAAGCATTCTGATGATTTGTAGCATCTGAAAGGAGCAAGGACTACAATTTTTGTAGACATGCGGAACTGTAAATTCACAATCTACGCCTCTTACCACATGCTATATAGTTAAAATAGGCACAACAAAAACAAGACCAAAACTATATTACAAAATTGTGCCCTGTGAGGAAGACAGGGAATCTGTGAGCAATATAGGGTACATGGAGCAACATAGCATCTTTAAGACAGTAATCATATACGAAAGGGAATGCCTAGTTATCATGCCGCACAATTCTACTGCAGGCTCCAACAGGTATGTCTTCAGTGATCAGATAAGCCCGGACTCGCCTACCATTTCCTGGTCAATATCTCCTTCACAGGGGTCCGAGTCGCTTCTCACAGTGCGGCCTTGAGGTGGAGGGCTATCAACCCTCATATACTGTAAGCGGTACTCAGATTGGATGGGACCAGTGCCAGCATTGACACCAAAACCAGGCCCTGGGCAACAACCAGTGGACCCAGTAGGGGGCCCCTCAGACTTGCTGCGACGGGAAGGCCGTGGCCGAGACCCGCCTCTCTCCTCTGACTGCAACAGGAAGTAGACAGGTTGAAGCAATAGTATGCAAGCTACTATCCCTTGATGATTTCTGCTATCAGAACGCAGATTGAAGTCAAACACTAAAGTAATCAGGCATGAGTGCCTCATTCAGTAGTTGTGTGCTCTTTCTCTCATCAAACAAGCAGATGGTATAGGTTTTATTTCTTAAAACAGAGTGAGCAGATCTGAATATTCAAGAGTAAGTTATAATAATAAATAAAAGTATAAAGTGAGCACTTTTGCATTTGTGATTTGCAGATAATGCATTTTAAATCACAATTTTTCTGATATACAAATACAGATTTATTACTTGCATATTAATAGTACATATACAAGCAAGTGACCAAATAGTATTTACAAAGTACAATTGAAGTCATATTATCTACTGGTTGAGAGAAGATATGGGTTAATTACAAGTAGCATGCCGCAAATAAAATCTTCACACAGATTCTACAACACAGCACAAGCGTATGATACGTATATAAATATATATTAATATATTTTCATATTTTTTACTATGATTTAAGTACATAAGCCTACAAAACTACTTTACATGTTATTTTATTGTGACAATTTACATGAATATTTATTTTCATGCACAATAAACATACACATTGTTCTAGTTTCAATAAATTAAATATCACAAAAACATCACATACATACAACAAATTACAATATAACAATTATATCTTAACAATCCAATTATACAGTTTATTTCAAAGAAATTGCAATTAAATGTGCTGTGCAAAGTAACTTTAAAAAAATGTATCTGATGATCTCCAGATCATTCAACATGAGTTACTTATCTTAACAAGCTACTAAATCTGCTCCATAACTTCATATAGTTTCTTTGAATGCCATTGGCTTACAAGTACAGTTACATATTATTTATTGAAAAATACACTATCAAAGGTCTTTGCAGTACACTGCAGGTACTAACATTATTATCTTATCTATAGAAATGTGTAACACAGAATTATGATGATTATTATCTACACCAAAATGAGGTTTTTTGTGATACTCTTTGATTGAAAAATTTTAGAGTATTTATTCCTGACATAAGATAATCATTTGTTCATTTTCTATCCGCAGACTGTGGTATTGTAGAATTTTCTGTATTAATCACCTCGTATTTTGAATCATAAAAATGTTTGAATAGGACATCCAAACCTCTTTCTTACCCAACAGTTCTCTTCTTTCACACATCACTTACTCATTCAGTTTGTCTTCAATCAACTCACTTTCACACATTTTTCTTTGAGACAAAATAAATATTATTTATTAAACTGGATAGGAATGCTAATTTCTAAAGGCAAAGTACAGAACATTAGAAGAAAATGTTGAAGTTAAAATATGATGTATTTATATAATGATAATACATCATGGCATAAAATAAGATGTAACAAAACAGGAATTATTCATTCACACTGACAATCAGATATGCATTTGTGTTTACAAATTGTAAGAAAATTTATTGGTTGCTTGACCAGACCATTACTTTGTTTTCAAAAGAGAGTGAAATTAAAACAAAAGGAAATTATAAAGTACCTATTTTCTCATAATATACATTTTCTCTCTTATATTAATGTACAGCATTTAAATGCAACTTCCTAACATAGAGAAGATGCAAGCCAATTGCGAAGTATAGTTTCCATAATTTGATTAAGAGTTGTTATGAGCAATGCCTCATAGGTATTTCAATATAATACACGGAATGAAGAAATTAAAGTTTATTTTGAGAAAGGTAATGAGCATGTAATAGCAAGTTTTGTAGTTTGAATAAATTGTCTTTGATGTTACTAATACATGTAGAAATTCGAATGGATATGAATACTGAAATGATCAGGAAAAACATGGAGGGTCCAAAAGAGCAAAGAACATGGACAAATTAAGTTGATTTATTACACATAAATTAATATATTAATTATATTACATTATCAAAATATTTTCATAGAAATGAAAGCAAGTTATTTGTTCTCAGAAAATACTTGTGTGTTCCTCTGTACTTTTGCAATTCTTTTAGCAGTTTGCAAAATGTCAGTGGCATTATTTCAGTAATTTCAGCAGAGTCAGTCAAATATAGTGAAGGATTCAATATCCTTGCTTGTCTCAAAAGAAGATAGGCTGGAACAACTTTTTATCCACTTAGAGTTTTTACGCTTTACAGTTTCTTACAATCCATCCCAGAGAGAAATTCTTGATCTAGAATATTTTGTTTCTTGACAGTGTTATCAAATAGTATTTCTAAGTGGTAAACTGTCTGAACGACATCAAAATGCATTGGTCTTGGAGAAAAATTAAGAAAATGACAAAGCCAATTTTATACTCTCGACCTTTGTCAAACTTATAATACTTCAACAATTTGAAATTTTACTACCCAGTATCATACACAGATCAGGTCAAAATGTATTAACTCCACAATTAATTTCAATGTAGTTCAAAGTGAAATCTTGTATGTTTTAAACTTTGTGTACCAAAAATACACCGTACACCAAAGATATACAAAATCAAAGAATATTGAGGTTATTTAAATAATGGAGAAACTATAATCATCTCACTAAAAAATATTAAATCCTAAAACATAATAACTTAAAAATGCATTATATTTTGTCTTGGAGTTGATACATTTTGATCTGTATCTCCTTGTATCTTTTTCAATCTAATGAAAATGAATGTTCAAGTACTGTAAAATCTGACCTATAACCTATAAGAGTATTTTATCAGATAGAGAACAGTGGAGGGTGGTGCTGAAAACTAGCTGTGTTATTAGCAGTGGCATAACTAGCCTTTCCAACACCCGGTGCAAATAAAAATCCACCCCACTTCCAAAGAACATACTATGGTTTTTAAAGAATTTTGATGAAGTTATTTTAGAAATTGTTTAAAATTGTGCACTAAAATTACATAAAAATTTGTTTCAATGATTATTTTTAGTGCAAAATACATTCACATGAAAATGATATTAGCTATTCCAAAAATTTTATTTAACATATATTTTTTTAGGTAAGTAATATTTTTATTGGTAATTCAGAGTTAATTTATTTTGTCAAGTGTAAAATATAAATTTTTAAATTGTTTTACAAGTCCAATTTTGTTCACTACTGTGACTATCAGTGTCATCTGTTGACGGTTACAAGTATGAAACTGGCCAATAAATGCCAAAACTGTGAGGCATTGTCAAGCTCGGTGCTGTCAAGAGCCTAATGCCCAGCATTTTAGCACATGCATTCAACAAAAATTCTCATTCCCTGTGTGATGTCATCAGGCTCTCTCATTCCAAACAGCATATCCGACGTAGGGGTGTAAGTGCGCTTGTTAAGAAAAATCAAATCCAATCTCTGCAATTCTTGTGCACTTTACCAGTGTTTTATCAGTAATTAAACAAAAGTTTTGAAACATTTTTAAAAAAATTTATTTAAGATAGTGACTAGTGTGCTGCCAGCACTCACGGAGTCCTCACTGACAGATAAGTGATCCTGTTTTCCCCTAGAAGTTTGTATGGTCAAAATTTTATTATAAAAGTAGAAAATGTAGGAAAAAATAAATAATGTGACACTTCACATTCTTTTAATAGAATACTATTTTTAACTCCTATTAAAAATGTGCAAATTATTTAATTGATAACACAAAAGATGTTGTTTATGAAGAACAAGGATAGTGAATATTGATGAAATGGTAAATAGCGACGCCAAAATTTGTTCCTTTAGCCTGTTTCTGAATCCAAGAGAGGCTTTCAAATTTGTTTGACAAAATGGAACCAATAAATCAAACGGTAATTTGACAATACTTTCGTATGGGTCTTGAATCCCCCCCAAAATGCCCTTTAAGATAGTACCACAAATCGTGAACCTTATCCCCCCAAACTTCCGTATAAAAATCTAGTTGGTGTAGACCAGGCCTGGCCAAATCGAGCTCGCTAAATCGAGCTCGCCAACTCCCGCCAACTCTAGTAAATTATGTAGAAAGTTAATACAAATAAATGGATGTTGACACCGATAAACTCCGACACTGTTTGACCTATCTCCATGAAAATTGGCATACCTTAGTGTTTTTTCATGGGGAAAGTTTTTATGCTGTTCACTTTGTGTGAACGTTCCACAAGATGGCGCTTCAGTTAAATACAATTCCCAGTCCACCTGGGCTTAATTGTTGTTGTGCGTTGCTATGTAACGCGGGGCGGGATCGAGCAAGACAGGACTAGCGGGCGGTGCGGGATGTAACTAATGCTGAGCTATATGACAACAGCGAGGGAGGCCATTGCGGCACGAGGACAGGTCGTAGCAGCTCTGACGGAGGCGGAAGACTGAGGCGGGGCGTAATTATGCTAGTAACGTATACTTATGGAAAATTGCTATATGAGTTCATATTTTTAAATACACAATTTCAGTATTCATTAATCTATTTGAGCTTACTGTGTTAGCGTTGTATGAAAATTCATTTAAGGTGAGATTCCACCCGAAAAATTAGAGAAATATCTAATTTTGTTTTTTTATATTGAAATATTCTCTAGACTTTTCTGAACATTTTGATTATTATTTATTAAAAAAGTTTGTTTTATTGCGTTTTGAATGTTCATTAGCACAGATAGGCAAATGTGAGGACTGTTGAGGTTAACAATTTGAATAATGCGGAATATACGTTTAGTAATGAAAATTGTAACTCCAGAATTTATCCAGTCAAGCTCCCTCTTCCATCCCGAAAGAAGAGTTCTCAGCAGAGAAAATGCCGAAAAAAAGACAGGAAAAGAAGATAAAGCTGCTTCTACGTAGATATCAGCAATGAGCATAATTCACAATATGGATCAGGTGGTTTTTACGTAAAATAATACAACAAATAGGATGGGTAAAGTAAAAAGTGTAGGAGTGTTTTTCTAAAAAAAACAAACACTTTCGTTATAAATGCTCCGTATTCTCATAAACTAATCAACCCGTTACTGATTCCTTTACATATTACTCCAGGTAACGTGAAGCTGTGGATCTACATTTGCGAAGTTAGCATCATTTGTTTAGATCTTATAAATAAAATTGATGTTTGGATTTTAGATTTTTTAAATAAAATTGTCATTAAAGTTTTGAAAAAATTGAGGTTTCTTCTGTAGCCATAAAATGCGCCTTACGTCTTACTATTCTCTCTCCAAGATATGCCCTTGCAGATTAGCAGAAGGGGCACTGAGGCCCGCGGCGGACCGGCACTTGCGAGAGGAGCCATTAACTGTATTACATTCGCGAGCTGTGAGCCGGCTTGGGGAGTGTAAATTTAGTGCAGGCCTGGTATACGACAAAGCCTTTTTAATAGAACAAAACTTAATAATTGTTCGTATGTTATGTTATAATTGTATGTATGTTAATGTTATGGCATAAGCCGTATTTCCATTAAAACTACTACATTTTCTAAAATTGCAACAGTTATTTTCTTTTTCGAGACCCTCCTACATCTACATTATCTTACAAATTCCTTTGAATGTAATATATTCCTCAAAATTAGATCATTAAATCATTTTATGAACATTATATAAACATGGTTTTCGATTAAATTAGTTTTTAATGTGTACGAATCAGTGAAACATGAAGAAATAATGATAAGATAATACATGTACAGGCCTTCATCCTCTCAGATTGGCCTAATGGCTAGCGCGTGGGCTCGTCTTTCGCAGCGCTCCGATTTCAAATCCCAACCTGTGTATTTTTTATCTTTAAGATTTTTTAAATAGAGCACAATACACTGAATATAATGGAAGGAAGTAATTTTTATTTAAACTTTTAAATGTTCAATAAATTAAATAAATAATGTTCAATAAAAATTAATGTATTCATTGGAGATATAAATTGGGCATAAATTAAAGATGTAGATATTTTCAAACTTCAAGCGCTTCATTTGGTTAGGATTTCTTCAAGTGATGACTGATGTGTGAAGAGGCTAGCAGTTGAACCATTATTGCAGTGCAAATTATGTGTTGTAGCCACTAGTTTGTTGTATAATACTGGGGAAAAGTTGAAATTGATTCACAAAGAGGACTAAATAATATAGAAAACTATTACCCGACATGGGTAGACGAAGTCGTAAAGGCGGGCGCACCATGATGATCTATGTTCGAAAGATACTGGTTCGAATTCCGCCTTGGGAACGAATATTTGCTTGTGCGGTTTGCAGTATGCTGCGGTGCTCCTAACCAGGAACGAGAAGAGGTTGTGAAGCCCGTACATCGCTCCGGAGCCTATGAAGCCCAAGGAGGTCAATGTGTCCCAACACGGTTAATGATTTTTATTAAAATCTAAATATTTATATATTTAATTTAATTTTAATCGTATCTTATATTTTTACTTTCTCTTTTTACGAATTCTTCGTAAACCAATTCTTCGTTATTATTGCCGGGTTGCCGGGTTCTGGTAACGAAAAAGTGGATAAATCCTGTTGCTAAATTTAGAAAAAAAAATCCTCTAAGTTGTGGTGTAGCCAGAATCCATTTTCTGTTGGTTTTTGATATCGAAAAATCGATTGATGGCAAATCGTCCGTCTGTCCGTCTGTGATCAACGCTAGCGGCTGAACCGATCAGCCGATTTTCTCCAAACTTGATTTCCCAAATCGATTTGGCAGATGTCGCGGCCCCTGGAATTTAAAACCAATATTTTAATTTTGGGAGGTACTTTACATGAAACCCCTCAGACTTTTCAAAATTTTCAAAAATATGTCTCCAAATTGTTTGATTAATTTTTTTTTGTGTGAAAGACGTTTACGAGAATGGTGCAGGTCTCATTCGGTAATATCCCCGATTTTTGGAAAATTGAAAAAAATAATTTTTAAAAGTACAAAATTACAGATAGAGAGTTTAGGCTCAAAGACTGTTGTACAAAATTACCTTTTTTAGAAAACGTCATGTACAATTTTTTGAAAAAAAGTAGTTTTTTCGTAATGTGGGCTTGAAATTTACAACAACAAAAATTCTCAAAAAACGCCTCAATTTTTTATTTAAACTTTATCCACATATGTAATAAGGGACAGTAAGAAATATGGTGCATGTCCCATTTTCGGGAATTTCTCGTTGTTTTTTTTTCTTTTGAAAATTGCAAAAACATTTCAAAACTACAAATTTGAAGATAGACTTTTGCGTCAGACCAACCATGTTGTACAACTTTAGCTATTTAAATAAATAAATAAATAAAAAACTAGTGGTGCTATAGAATGACACAGGCTTTCCCGTCCTAGTTAGTTTTCTATTCTTTCTACTCTTGAGCAGCTTTTCCGTTAGACGTCATTGTTTTCTCACCATTTTCTTTCATCCCCGGAAAAACAAGCATTTTTCACATTTTATTAATTACTCGGCTCAGTAATGCTAGACTTGAAACCACCATACACTTATTACTATTATAGAAGTATTCATTGCACGTCGTAACTGGATAGCCGAGGTAAGCTAATTGGAGTAAGGGGTTAAGGCCTGAGCTCTTCGGAGGGCAGGTTCGCTGGTTGGAGTCTTGGCCGGGAACTATTATTTATAACAATTCTAAGTTGCCGCAGGAAATAATTGATAATTCCAAAAAAATAATTGAAAACCATTTGAAGCAATTCTAATTGCAAATACCATTAATCAAGATAAATGAACTAGAAGTGTCTGTATGAGATTTTCGAATTTTCAACTTTCAAACAATTTTTCACATCTCTTCTGGGATTTGTTAAACGAATGTCTCGTCAGAGCAATTGTTATCTTTTGGTGCTTATGACTATTATAGAAGTGCCAATTCCCTCTATAATCCGGGTGGCCGAAGAGGTTAAATGTCGGGTTCGGACTCAGCGTTTTGGAGGGAAGGACTGCTGGTTCGAGTCTGGCTCGGGGATAAGTATTTGTCACAACTCTCTGTTGCCGCAGAAAACTATAAAGCATTTCGGAAACTTTATTGAAAATCCTTTGAAGCAATTCTACTCACCTATGCAATCTATTAAGATTCTAAATAAACTGGAAGTGTCTGAATGTAATTTTTGTATTTTAAAATTTTAAACATTTTTTCAACTCTATTGTCTTATTTGTAAAACGTATGTCACATCAACTCAATTGTTCAATATTATATTCAAATCAATGTAATATTGCGAAGCGTTTAGAAACATTGCTAGAAAGTATGTCCTTTGGCAGTACCACTAGTTCAATTTTGCAAGTGAATATATAATTTTCAATGTGAAGTCGCGCACAGCCATAGTGAATAGGATAAAGACGTCTATATTGTGCCTCATCCGTATTTCTATGAATAAGATCGTTTGCATTATACAATGCTAGTGGATGTTCGATTTAGATTTATTTATTCAAAAAAACAGTACAATCTGAATCTGACATATGGGGGAGAAAATAATCTACGAATATTTTCTTGAGTTCCTGAATCCCTTCCCTAATGTTCTAATGAGTTTTGTCAGTTTTCAGTGAAAAAGAGTCATTTTCATGAGAAGGATTTACAGTATTTTCATAGACTGTCTTACTTTTTTGTGCTGTATATCGTAAGTCATTGTTTACAGAGGTAGTAAGTAATTGCAATTTTTATGCTACACGTTACAAATTACTTCATTTGCTTCCGAATGCGTATAGTAAGACTAATGTTCCCGTTGAAGTAATAGAGCAGAGTTATCTGTTTCTTATATTTGAACGAGTTGCTGAAATGGGACCGCAGAAGGATGTCTTGATTAAACCGGTCCATCTTAAGAGACTGATGAGCATTACTTCATATTTTTCTTTTATACAAACAATGCAATGGAATAGAATGTATGTACAAGTACTTTGTAAATAGAAGGTGATTTTGGACATTTGATGTGTGTGAAGTAGAAAACTAGCGAACCTAGTTGCAGCAACACTAGACAAAATAATAATAATGAAAAAATATCTTTAATGATTATACCTATGAAAAGAAGAATCAATGATATTAAAATGTTTAACAAGTTGACAAGTTTTATAAAGTCTACGAAAATTGAAAGAAATTGGAATGACAGTTTTAAGGAAAGCCTATCCAAACTGCAACTGTAAAGGCAACGCAAGATATTTCAAGCGAACAAAAATTTAAGTTTCTGTTCGCAAGATTACAAAACATATCGCGGTAATATTGAATTTAACTGGTTCTATATGATATGTAGAAAGATACAGAAAGAAGATATCAATAGGTGAAAACCAGAACGGTATAAGTGACATTTTATACATTCTGATAAATCTGTTTATTTAAGTCAATATCACTGTAAGGTCGTGGTGCTTTGTGCCATCACTAAAACCACGGCACTTCAATTGTTCATTAAAACCACGGAAATACATTGCCACTGAAACACACCCCAAAATAAACATTTTTATCTCAGAATTTATAAAATGTCACTAATACCCATTCATATGATAGTGTGTCCGGGATGTAGATTTTAGGTTCACATTTGGAGGATTGAAATGAAATCCAGGATAAGAAACTTGTCTATGTAAGTTGCAGAGATTTAATGTAGCTAGCCACCATGTTGATTATTCATTTTTCTAACAGCCTATTAGAAGATTTTTATGAAATGAAAAGTGTACGACTTAATGATACATTTACATAGTACGTAGTTAATGACTCATTTACATAGTAGTTACGAAATAATACATAGTGTTTTCATTAATTTGGAATATTTTAAACCTGACAGGCAAGTTTAGTTTAAAACATTAAAATGATTGACTCTAGATATAATCTTGATCGTTAGAACAAGGTGTGAAAATCATTAAAGGACTATCGATTATATTTTCCCAAGAATAGTTATTAACGCACCAAGGGCGGTAACTGGTCCTAATAATAGAGTTGCGACAATTCTCTCTCATAATTCCCTCCATAAGAGAACATGTATCACATTTCAACTGTTTTCATATTTCCCACGTAACTACGACCCCCTCGATCCAGCTAAGTTTTTGCAGTGTATATCGAACTCCGTATTGAAGGCAATAACAAGCAATAACATATCAGTAAAAAATAAAAATAATTTCTTTGAACCGATTCATCAATATTATTTTTTTCTTTAATGTCTAGATATATTTTATTAATGCTATTTTGAATAAACAAACTCGTTTTCCCAATTTGTTAATTAACATTCGTGCACTTGTTTTCAGGTCTAACTCAGAAAACGTTAAGTCCAAATTATGCTATCAGTATCCCCACTTTTTGCACACTGTTTTTCCATTCTTCTTTACTATAAATAAAGTAATTAAATATTATAATTTTTATTTTTATTATACTTTATTGAGAGCAAGGAAAAGAAAACAAAATCAAGGAGCAACAAATTAAATAATTGTCTTGTATTAGTAACGTTCTGAGACACCGCAAATTCTGGCGAGGTGACTACGGCCCACGGTGAAGGTGACCAGATGAGCGGGATTTGTCTTATCATCTTGTACATCAATATAATTGATTGTAAGAAATAATATACACGTACACATGTCTGTGGAAGTTTTTATAAGTACTTACATGTTTTCTCTGTACTTGATCGGGATTTCCTCTCAGCAGCACTACTCCCAACCACCAAGCCTAACTTTTTAATCTGGTACCATCCATTCATGGCCAGCTTGAGTGGCGCACGAGCTTAGGGCTTTCAGAAGAAGTACGCGTTACACATAGGCTGCTGGATCGAGTCCCGCGTAAAGAAATACATGTGTTGTGACATTTGTGCGTACCTAGCACATGTACGAGTATCGCCTTTGAACCTCGGTGCTTACCTTCAATCCTTTCCCTCCCTCGATATGGTGTGTGATCGTAATTAGACAACTGCGCGCGACGTTCGGGCCTACGGGCCCTAGCCACAGCGCCATCGAGGTGCGAGCTGGCTGGTTTCATCTGAACTGAACTCGGTGTGTAAGATGAGTTCACGAACTTCGCCTAGCCCGAAAGGACAAGGCTGAAGTTTGCTAGCGAACCACATTGGCACGATTGAAGGGGAGACAGGCAGGTAATACAGTGGTTGCACCAAGAGGGGAAGAAATCTCATCTGGTAAGGGGGACATCTGCAGTAACGGCAGCGTACACGGACTCTACAGTTATTTCGCCACGTGTTGTGGTACGTCATGTGACCTGCTCAGAAGTAATCATCTTGCGAGGATTGGTTTACTTTATCACAGCCAGGGTTCAGTGTTGCCGCTCATCTGGCTCACACGAAGTCGCGAAAGCAATAAGGTTCGGCTGTGGTGAAAGTTATGAACACAATAGACGTGTCATCACCTGTCGGCAAGTATGAATGTTTTGAGATTTCATTTACCTGTCATGTACGTAGTGCCATGTGCACCTGCTAAGTCAAGAGGAGGGTTAAACGCCGAGGGTTTAATAAATTGCAATGAAAATTAAGTCAAATGTTTCACATTTAATAGCTAACCATAAATATACAGTAAAACCCGTCTAAGACGGAACATGAAGATTCCGAATTAGCAGGTTTCTGCCTTATAGAAGGTTGTCAAAAATTTATCATATAACTTAAGTACAGTATATTCGATATAATTTTGTCCTTTTAAGCATTCGTTTTGAATTTTGTCCTTATTTCGTTGTGGCATGAGTTTTACTCGCTTTGAATTTCGCAACTAGGACTTTTGCAGAACGTTTTTTCCTTCGAGTGTTCTTCAGCTTCATCCATTTTCTTTTAAAGCGGAAGGGTTTTGCACGTACGCGTCAAAGATATTTTGACATACTGACACATAGATTTCTTACATTATACTGCAAGCAGTCACTATATTGTGTGGTCTTCATCTCGTCAACCCCATGGTAGGATGAAAAGTCAGCCTTGCCGGAATTTCATTGTCGACTGAAGACGGAAGACCAACGTTAAGGATTCGGAGTGACGGCGACGAAGTCGCGCTTGTTGCGACCTTGAAAATCACACCAAAGAGTAAGAAAGTCGCAGCGAAACAATCGCCATGATTGCTAAAGTTTCTCCGACAGCAGGTATAAGAGGAATAACTCGTTGTTTACCCTATTTTCTCAGGATGTGACCCTTCGAAATAAGCCAATCAAAAGATAGGGCTAGAAATTGAAAAATAAATTTCCTTCTTAGCCAGGTAATAATCTTTTGACATTCTGTAATAACACTGTTTTTGCGTTAGACATGTTTACGGCTTATAGAGGCAATTGTCACGTATAAAATCGTTTCTATCTTTTTTCGAGATTTATTGTCCGAGATGGCAGGTTTCCGTCTTACAGTGGTTCCGTCTCATACAGGTTTCACTGTATTTAAGAATATACTATAATCATTTCATGCATGATTATTTTAAATACTTTCAGTTTTTGAGGTATAGAAAGAGCGTATGTACTTTGGACATTTTTGTACTTGCGATCCATTCGGATGGGACAGAAATGACGACGCCCTTTTTTTAAGAACTAACTCGACAATCTCTATGTTGTTCCTATTTCACAACTATTTCCTATATCGACAATACTATAATAAGATTTTAAGGTGATCATTCGCAGGCCTCGCTTTAAGAGAAAGCCGGAGTTTTTCAGGACGCGATGTCGCAAAACGACGGTTTCCATTATTTTGTAACCATCCGGAAAGCGTTGAAAGACTAAATTATAACCATGAGTTCAGAAAGGTTCTAATAATAAAAGCCATAAGAGCTGAAGCAGTAACACCTTAACTAAACAAAGATATTGAAAAAAAAAAAAAACACGCTGGGTCAGTGATTGACGTGCTTCCATTGCTATGCAACTGTTAATTAAACAGCACAGGTCCGATATTTATTAATATCTGAAGAATTTTGATAATTATGTTTTCGAACCTGTACTACACCTTTAATACAGCTTGATTGATGCGGCACGTAATGGCTATTGTCAGTAGTCCCATTAATTGTCACTGGGCTAAAATACAGAGAGACATTTAAGACGTTTCTACAATTTTTTCTTGTATTTCTCTTTTTTTTCACTTTTACCATTTTCATTTTTTCTCTGTACCTGGGTGGGAGGCATGTGCCCCCCCCTCGATCCGTCAAGAAAAAGTTGTGAATGTGAGAAGTTACAATTAATAGTTACTAAAAGGTTTTTTGGGGGAGAATGTCCCTCATTTCCGTCCCCAATGGATCCGTGCCTGATGTAAATTAATGTTAATACCTGGAGGTGGCGGGTGGTGTTCCTTCCCGGCTGGCTGGTGAGATCCGGCGCCGAACTACGTGTCGGTTTGCGCATGAATTCTTGCTCCAGTTATTCCCCCCCCCCCCCCCAGAGGGACACCGCTTCTCTCGAAACAAGTAGTGCGTGTCCCCGTCTTCTCCCCCTCACACACTTAAACGCGCTACACTACCACACGTCGGATGACTAGTGGTAGTAAGTAGACTCACAGTAAATCTCGGCTAGGGCGGTGTCCCGCCGGCGGAGATACCTGGTAATGAGGGGACCACAGGAAGCCGATGCAGAAACTAATAATATGGATTCAGGTTCAGGGGAAATGAAAACGGTGAAAATCAAAACCATTAGAAATCCGGGTAAATGTCAATTGATGGATTATTTAGATTATCATAGATGAAATGAATTAAAGTAACTGAAGAGTAAAAGTGAGTAAAAAAGGAATTATGGCAACACAGTAAATCTTACAAACTAAAATACGGAGAAATAAAAGCAGATCTCAAAGAGAACGGGAAAATAAAAAAAAGACGTGCAAATTATTGTCAATTCCTAGCACTTTGAAATTGAACGAGAGTTTGGAAAAGTTCACGAGTATGAGAATCACAAACCGAAAAGCGTAAAATGAGTGAGAAACTGAAAGAAAGTTAAACATGAAATTGCTGGGAGGAGAAAAGAATTCCTGTGCATTAACAGACCAGATAAATTATGTTCAGGAAGTAGTGGCGTATTTGCTGGCTGCATCATTGTACCTGCACATGAGCCGTAGCTTCGTTTACATAGAGCGACCAGCTTCGATTGTATTGGCGCCGACAGCTTCACCACAATTATGAAAACAGGATTAACGTGCCCACAACAGCATACGGAATCTTTTCTTCAGGATGTACTGGGACAGGACGGGCAGCGCGTTGTGATACGCATACGTGACCACTGGTATACTGAGTCCTACTACTGAAAGAAGAGATGCTCAAAGAAGGCGAGGGCGAACGCATCTTGCACACAGCACAGGGTGAGAATTCAATGACCTCAGTAACGAAGGTAAGCCATCTAAGAGATCTTTCTCGGCCTGTCATATCCACGGAGGTTGCAGTCGCCTACCGGAAAGCGCATAGAAAAACAAAAGGCACAAACGGAACAGATATATACTTAAGAAATAAATATTTTTGACGTAAATAAATAAATAAATAAATAAATAAACCGCCGCTTGCACATGTGGCTGTCGTCTGCACCGAATCTTGGAGACGGGTGCGACATAGCACTGTTGCACGTGTCCTATTATGTAACTACAGAGGAGGGCTATTTTGAGCATGTACTCTGACAATTGTTTGCCGCAGTAAACGTGTTAGCAAAGAACGTGGTGGTCTTATCCGTTTTTTCTTATTTCTTCGGATTTGTCTAACAAGCCGTGTCTCCTCCGATCTGTCTTGCAATTTGTACTACCACCCGTTTGCCATTATCCAACATCTGTTCTCCGGAACAACCGTCGACATGAGAAAAGATAGTTCTTAGCTCCTTGGCGCGAAACTAATATTATGCTCGTCATTGTCCATCGTGCAAATGTACGAGTCGGCGGATATTGCCCTTTCACGAACTACTCTCACGTGAGTTTGCGCGGTTTGCGCGAATGAAATTATCATCAGCAAGATGGACGACCGAATTCGAATTTAAAATGATGGAAGTGAACTCCGAAAGGAGAGATAATTCGGAAAGAAATAAGTAATGAAATGAACAATTAGAAAGAGAAATGTGATAATAGGAAACGGATAACCCTGCCAAATCATTGAAAAACTACGCAAATTTGTAGACTAGTTGCTTGCGTTTGGAGCTTTAAAATTTGTAAAGAGTAATGCTTCAACAACTGTATCATTTCTGCAAGATTCAGTTTAAAAGAAAATCCAAAGACAGAGCCATTCTCATCACTGTGCAAATCTACTTTATGATGAATAAGCTACTAGAAGTAAAAATAAAAATGAAGGTAGTGCAATAGACACTCGGAGGCAAGGCGAAAGTTTCCTCACAAGCGTGGACGGGCTCATGAATACAATGTTATTAATTTGGAAAGACAAAAATTAAGACCATCACTGTAAAATATTGGACGTAATAATGAAATGATTCGCAGTGAAAAGACCAAAAAGGTGAAGGGAAAGAAAGAAATTGAGGAATAAAAAATAAGAAGTGGCGAATATGGTGTATGGAATGTAATTTGTAGCCCAAAATTATGAAAAATGAAAATATTTTGAACTCAATAACAAAACTACAGAAATGTGCAATATTTTAAAAATACATCATTTTAAAATTTAGCATAGAATCTTGTTTTAGAGGATCATGGCAGAGATGAGCGATCCGGTAAAATTGCAAATCTTTTCAACCAAACTTTTCCCAAAATCGCAATTGTTCTCAAGAAGGGAATAAAAGCACAAAATTTAACATTAGTCGTTTCTCAAAACATTTTCGACTCGATGTTTGTTCCCGAAACTTCTTCCAATTAAATTCTTAGAAAAGTTAGTAAACAAAAAAATTAATATTCTTCTGGTTTATATGGATTTTCTGATTGTTTATTGAAGACTTTTGCGCCTTACTTTATACACCCTTCAACCCACAAATGGTTCCTTACGCATAGGAATATTTCATTGTATTTCAAAAACAGCATCAGCTTCTACATCACACCTACACCTTCTACATCAGTACTTCGTAGTGGCGAGAAAATAAAAATGACAGTACTATCTGACACACTATGATATAGATCTAAGTGATTTGTTCAATGTGTATAATTTAATAATTAAAGATATCGTCATTAGGTTAGATCAGAAGAACTTCGTGTCACTTAATAAGTGGTGTCTGCCTCTTGTTTGACTTCGTCTAGTCAGCGTTAGGGCGTCACAAATACCGACGTTCTTGTCAGTGGTTGGGCGTACAATTCAATATCAAATAAATTAGTATAATTTCTATTTATGAAGCTGTACTATAGCGTCCTATAGTATTGTGCTCGGAGACCACATGGGTTTGCGAATCTGTGGTTTGCTGGTGTTCCTATGTGAAATGAAGTGAGGTTATTTTCATACGCACATTTTATCTATTCTAACAAAAGTGAATTCACCGACACGTCATCGACAACAAGGAGTGTATGAATAGATACGAAATATTTACAGGCTCTTCTTCAGGATTTGATGCAGTGTCCTTACAAAGTTTGGTAAAGATTAATACAATAAAAATGCGAAAAAAAATCATTTAAATAATATGCTGGTAGATGCACCACCTGTCACTAAAAGACAAATTCCTAATAAATTCCGCCAGAGAACAGCAATGGTGCGGCAGAATGTATGAAGTTCTTAGGCTATAATAAGGTCGTGGACGAATCCTTTGACTTCTAAAATTTTTATCTCTGACTGGGAAGCTTCCTTAATTTATTCATTTGAACATATTGTAGAAATTTCCTTTATAATTCCTTTTCTGTATTTACTAAAACCGGGCCTCTAATCCTTGTGTCTACAAGTCTTTATTTAAATGAAAGATTGGCGTCATCGCGTTTTTCAAGTACCACTTCTATTTTATACATACCTTTATTTCTGTCATCGAAGTTCTTGAATGTCTTCAAGAGAAAGTTTCCAACTTTGTTTGCATTGATCACTTCGTTGTCTGGTTTCGATTTTCTTAACCAAAGCCCAAAATGCCCACGGTTATTGTGATTGAAAGAAACATCAGTGTTCGAGAAATCAGAAGAAATTGCACTGACTGCGGAATTAGATGTTTTGTTGGTCTTGATAGGAAGATCATCAACGTTGTCATTATAGTCTTCCCGTTCTCTCCTACATTTCGAACGAATGATCTTGACGTTTTACTATTTCGAGTGATAATGAAGCATATAACCAATCAATTAAAATTCCTGACCTTCCTTCTATTGTCTCAGCTGAGTCTCCAGCAATTATTTATTCTCTTGATATAATAAATCAAAATGACGATATTAACTTAAAGGTCTTTACTGATTTTCAAAGCGTTTTGAAGTCAATGGAAGGTTGTAGTGATTTTGGACGGGAACTTTCTCTTATTACTCAATTGAAAGCCAAAATTATGTCTAAAATTATGGGGAAAAAATTACATTCATTTGGATTCCTTCACATAAATGGTTCATAAGCAATGAATGTTCTATCATAAAGGCAAAAGAATATGCAAGTATTGGCATCTTTCTTAATACTAATATTCCTTCCTCTGATTTAATTTGCAATTATAGAATCTATATGTAATGAGTATTATAAATCGAAGTTAATATCCATAAGGTAAAATTAAAGGAAAATATTTTTTTTTCATTTTTTTTAATAATTATAAGAAACCTTCGTTTTACCTGTTTGATGTTTCACGCAATCCGTTGTCACTATTAACCGCATTAGAAGCAACCATTCGTCTCTTTAACAACAGTTTATACAGACATCTAATTGTCATTAGTGAAATTTGAGAACGTGGTGAAGGGTCGAATCTATAGAGCATGTCTTATGACAATGCAATTTTTTTGATTCTGAAAGGAGAGCAATGTTATTCAGGTTATGCAAATTTAATAAGTATGGTCCTTTATTCGATCCATGTGTGTTTTGGCTTCATAGACAAATGTTTTAATGCCAACAAAAATATATTATAACTATAACAGAACACGTAACATACAGTAGCGCAACTCTGAATAAAATACCCTAAACGGCGTGCTGGTCAGCGGCTTCGTGGATGTTTTGAGCTTATACGTACTCAGAACGTTTTGACATACGAGCGCTATTTGTGTTGTTTACAGTAACTCAAAAGATTCATCTTGGCCCAAAAATGGAATTAAAGAGTGAACATTTTCGTGCGATTATTTTTTACAACTTTCGACGTGGATTTTTTAACTCAGCCACAGTGCATGGATGAACTTAATTCAATTTTTGGCGATGAAGCTCCATCAAGGATCAGTGTTTATCGATGGCATGGTGAATTCAATCGTGGTCGTAGTTCACTCTTAGACGAATTTCGCGAAGGTCGTCCAAAATCAGTTGTTGTTCCGAAAAGCATTGATGCTGTGCGTGAACTGATATCGCAAGATCGTCACGTAACCTATCGTGAGATTAGACAATCTTAGGCATTAGTGGGACCATCATACATTCAATATTGCATGAACATTTGACTGTCAAAAAAATTTGTTCGCGTTGGATCCCACACAATTTGTCAATCGCTCAAAAAAAAAGGCTCGTGTCGATTGGTCGAAAGAAATACTCAAAAAATACGATCGCGGTGCTTCGAAACACGTCTATGACATCGTGACAGGTGATGAATCGTGGATTTACGCGTATGAGTCCGAAAGTAAAAAGCAATCGACTGTATGGGTGTTTCAAGATGAGCAAAATCCAACAAAAGTTGTTCGCGCACGAAGCACTTCCAAACAGATGGTCGCCTATTTTTTCGGAAAAACTGGACATGTCGCAACCGTACCACTAGAACAACGCAGAACAGTCAATTCTGAGTGGTATACAACGAGCTGTCTTCCAAGAAATCAGGAAAACCAACCGCCGAAGACGGATCACTTTTCACCACGACAATACCAGCTCTCACACATCGGCTCAAACAACTGCATTTTTAAGCACCCAGAACATCGATTTGATGAGTCATCCGCCGTATAGTCCTGACTTGGCACCGAATGACTTCTTTTTATTCCCGTACGTAAAAAACAAACTGAGAGGTCAACGTTTTTCGACACCTAGAGAAGCGGTTGCTGCATTCAGAATGCATGTTTTGGAGATACCTCAAATCAGAGTGGCAAAAGTGTTTCGACAATTGGTTCAAACGCATGCAAAAGTGTATAGATCTTCATGGGGAATATTTTGAAAAACAATAAAGTGATTTTCGATGATAAATATTTGTTTTTGTTCTCTAATTCTGAAATATAAATGGCAACCCTCGTAGATCGGTGTCCGAGGAGGAAACGTCGAAAATTCGTAAATAAGCTCTTAAGGCAATTTGAAGCATACTTTGTCAGAATCTGAGCTGAGCAATAAGCACTCGAAATTTGGTTTGAAAAAATGCTTTCTAGGCAAAAATTTACATTGTAGAAACATAGAAACACTCCAGAAACATATATTGTTTAATATTTACAAAAGAAAATAATATATTTGTTTACAAAGAAATATTATCACAGAAATGAAAATGAAAAAAAAATGGTGCAAATTGGGTCTTTCCGAAGCATTTGGCAGCACTGAACTCAGTTGATTTTCTTTGGCGCGACTTTAAATTGTCGCTGGTGTACACAAAAAAGATGTTCAAAATGTCCTCATTCCTCGATGCACAAATATTCGGCCCGTCATAATACGGAAGCCGTTGCTGACTCCAATACTTCCCGGTTCCTCCCGGTTTCCTCAAGAACAGACATTCGCGTTAAAAGAGCAGCTCTGTCAACAACATTTTGCATGTACTTATTAATTAGACTTATTAAGTGACGCAAAAATAAAAATAATAAATGTAAGTAAATGGAGTAAGGTTAGAAGAGTGAATTACAAGCCCATAAATGACTATTTCAAGAATTAATTATTCAATTTGTCGTGAACTGTGTCTCGTCTGTAAATAATATCTGTCTGCAAATATCAGGCCTTTGAAGAAGCCAGATACAAAACTGCAAACGCGATTCTCTGTCTTGTGGTTGTAAGTGTTGCACATTCCAAATTTAAAAGAACACAAACCTTCATTATGAAGGAATCTCTACACTGCACTCTTCGCAATACCCAACTGAGAAGATGCTCTTCTTCCACTGCTTAACGGATTTTCTTCAACTTCTATCCAAGGTCACTTGCTTGTTTTGTAGCTGGAGAAAATCAGCGTTCGGAGGTCGTAGATAATGAACCAGTTTCTCGCAATTTTCTGAAGGTGTTAATAAATATTTTTTATGCTGTACAAAACGATTAGGATATCATCAGTGATTTTCATTTACCGCTTACAAAAACCGTAAACAATTTAGTCTGCGTATACCTCGTTGCTGTAACTTCGCGGCATTTTCATGCGAAATGCACCTCGCCGTAGCCAAAAGTAGGCTGATAGATAAGAAAACCCATATTCGTCACTGTTTCTGTGTTTCTTGAAATAAAACCCAGTGGCGCGCTGATTAATGTGCCGCATTCGAATCTGGCGGGCTGTTCGAAACCAGCTTTCGAGCGCTTGGCGAGTACCAACTGTCTGGTTTAAATTAAAAACCAGATTCTGAATGCATACAAAAATGGTTAGTGAGATACGAAAATTTGTATCTAGACGAGAAAATAATAACCAAGTTGTTGCTGATTGTTCAAATTATATTTCACAATACTACAAATTATTTTCAAAACTATATCTGAAACATTTTCTTTTTTATGAATAGAGTATTAACATACAAAATGTTGGCATTTAAATATTTTGTCTTGCTTTTTTCTTGCTGAAGTAATTCACTGTTAGTGGACTTAAACATATATTAAATTCTTACTCTCATAAAATTTTTCAGAACCATTTCTTCACTTCACAACAACCACATTCAAAATTGATTTCTGAAAGATAATTTTTCTAAGCAATTAATTATCCAAATTCTGTCATTAAAACTGGTTCACAATGTACAAGATATTCTTTAAAATTGGCAGAACACATAATTTTGAAGTTATTTTGAACATTTTCAAGGCAAGAAACTTTTTGTCATATCTTCAGCTAGGCTCCCGCTCTACGTTTTTCCATTTTTCAAAAGGATATAACTCCATAACTTTCTTTAAAATATAACTAAAATACATTGATAAATCCATATATAATTCCCCACACTTGTTTCCGAGATGAAGCAATTTTTTTCACTAAATGTGAGGCTGACCATTTCGGGGAGTTCTGGGCCTCAGATCAAGAAACAACACGAATTAATTTTAAATGTATAATCAGTTCTTAAAAATACAACTTTACAAACATTTCACTGTACTTTAGCAACGCCCCCGGAAAGCAAAAAGGCGTTGTCTTCAGCTATCCGTAGTTTCTTTATCTCCTCTAGCATTGCTACCTTATGCGTGCGCATCCCAAACTAGTCAGAAAAAGGGGCTGAGCTGTGCTAATTTATGACACATACTGTAGCAGAACTGATACCTAATAGATAATTATAAATGTACGGTAAAATGAAGCGAAATAAAATTATAGTATTTAATTAAAACTTGTGGATAAATCCAGTTGTTAAAGGTAGAAAAAATCCTCTAATAAAAAGTGAAGTTAGAATCTATGTTTTGTGAGTCTTTGATACCAAAAAATCTATTGATTGCAAAAAGTCTGTCGGTCCGTCAGTCCATCTGTGATAAGCGCCAGCGCCTAAAACGTTCAGCCGATTTTCTCCAAAATTGATATTCCCTGTTCGATCTCAATAAACTCAGGACTTGGGAGTTTCAAAAGGATATTTTGATTTTTGAGGGTAATCTTCATGAAGCGAGCATTTACTTATTTAAGAGTCGGCCCGAGTTGTTCCATACCGTGCTTCTGTGCCGTAGAGGTATAAGAAACGACGAGTTAACTCGGGGGGGGGGGGCTGAGTTTGGCTCTTGGAGCGGAAACAAAATTTTGCTGGTTGAAAAGATTTTTGCAGTTTATGTAGTTGTATAATATAGAAGAGCAGTTACGAATATTGCGAGAAAAGATGTGCTTTTGGAGTACTACTAGTTTTGAATAGTTATTTACGTAACTGGTAGAGTAAGTGAGTCTTTGGCGTACGAATGAAATGCTGACGGACGATGTGACATTAGGAGTCGAGTCAAAGGTCTATCAACAAATGTCGCAGATTATACCTTCAGAATATATTCTAGAGACCGCTGACCATGAATATCCTGGTTACTTTTTCCTATAAAACTATCCCATGAGACTTAGTGAGCATTTCTATAGATTTGGCCATATATATTGTGGCGATACCGATTTCTTCATGCCAGGAAAATTAAATTAAACAAACAGACTCGGCCACCATGAGTTCGACTGGGAACAGATTGCGACATGGCCTCACGCGCGCAACCCTGCTTATCTGACAGCCGTCTCCGCCTCCGGCACATTAAGAAAGTCGTTAAAGGGTCAGTCGTCGACAGATTTACTGTGGAGCACGTGTTCGCATGGCCAGCTGCGCGAACCTTCTAGATCGCTTTTGAAATCGACAGCCAGTGAATCCGAAATCGACAAATTCTTTCACGGACAACGCCCGTCTTGTGCGAGCATGTTCTAGAAGGGCAAAGAAAATTCTGGACGCTCACACTTATGCAAAGAGTCGGAACTCCATTCACTACCCCTGTCACTATTGGTCGAAATAACGTAATGCGCCATTTCTTTCGGCCAATAGCGACGCAACTATCTTAAGGAGCCAGAACATGCGAGAAAACGAGTGGGGGGTAAAAGTTAACCTAATAAGATTTGACTTATAAAATTGGCATTCAAAGCAGGGCAGTCGGGAGAGAAACTTCTCTGGGAGGGAGAGCTATTCACCGACCAGAGGCAAGTTCGCCTCTGATGGACTTAGAAAAAACTTCGGTGTGGGCTATTGTAAAAGAGCAGAGTAACGTGGGCAGAGAAAATTCTCTGAAGCGGGAATCAGTTGCAAAGTGAAGCGAATGTGTCGCTGCAGGATTTCTAGACTTTCTAAAGTTGCAATTGTGAATAATCACGAGTATCAGAAGAATCCGTGACTGGTTACTACGCTCTTGAAATCGAGAGTGACTGCTGGCCGACCCCGAGCTCAACCAGACTGCCAGGCGCCGTTACAACGCCGCCCCCTCGGCCGTGCCGCCGCCTTCCCTCGGCCGCGCCGCCGCCCCTTCGGGTGACGCCCTCAGACGCCAGACCAGCTGACGTGCGTGCCTGGGTGGGCACAAGGACATCGCCCCGGCCGCGCCCTCTGCGAAGGTTGCCGCCACCTCCCCTCGACGGCAACGCGCCCGTTTCGGGCCCACAAAAAGAAACTTTACCAAGGCAATATAATTCAGGGTATTCATCCCTGCGAAAATCCTGTAATGCGGTGTCGCGCTAAGACACACTGATCTGTAATATTTGTTACCATTGTGATGCTAACTATAAGTCTTCCTAATTTCTAAGCTTTACACTGGCTACTAACTTTTCATCTTCTTATCTGTCCACCTAATTTTCAGATTTCTGATCCTATTTACATGTGTAACTTCCCTGGGGCATTTTGAATTATTTTGCCCAGGAATAAAAGTGATTTTACCAGTGATCAAAGTGTTTCTTTCATGTTACCAGTATCTGTTAACGATTCCTTCCATCACCGACTGAGCTATTTCAGGGCCGCTTACCGGGCGTTCTCTCACGAGACGACCGGGAGTGTTACAATTGGCTTTCCCAACGTGGGGCTCGATGACCTAATAACCGCGGTAGTGTTACAATTGGCGTTTCCCACCGTGGGGCTCGACGGCCTAACAATTGAGGTTTTTCACGCCCAAATTTTAAATTAAATTCAACTAAAATTTTGTTATAAATGGATGGAAGGACATTGTTACGAAAGAAACAATTTGTGAACTGGTAACAATTTGCTTTATATTCTTCATGTCTTCCGGGCTGATGGGCCGTGGTCCAATTGGCTTTGAGATGCCAAACGTTTCGCCCACGACTGCGGTGGGCATCTTCAGTGGCGAGGTCTCGGGCGAAGTGTCCGGGACGGCGGCCGTCAGTCGCCAGTCAGCCGCCGTCCCGGACACTTCGCCCGAGACCTCGCCACTGAAGATGCCCACCGCAGTCGTGGGCGAAACGTTTGGCATCTCAAAGCCAATTGGACCACGGCCCATCAGCCCGGAAGACATGAAGAATATTGACTCCGGCCGTGAAAGCCTACAATGCTGTAATTTGCTTTATTATTGTATTTTATTTGTGAGTGTTGTGTTGTGCCTCGTGTGTTGTGACTACCGTGTGCGTTATTCACACAAAACATCCAAAATGCTGGACAAATCAGGTGTCAACGTGGCAGGAAATGGTAGTCCAAGGGAACAATTACCGTCTGAGACCGCCATCAAGGATTTCATGCGAACCCTCATAAAACGTTTCTCAGAGTTTGACAAAAAACGTTCTGAAAGCATGGAAAAACTCACGAAACAGATTTCAGAGTTTCATGAATCCCTCTCGAAACAAATTTCAGAAAATCACGAATTCCTTATGAAACAAATGTCAGAAGTTAATGAAACCCTCACGGAAACCTTCACGAAACAAATGTCAGAAAATCATTCTGAAAGTATGGAAATCCTTAAGAAACATTCGCAAAAATTTGACCGGCTGGACAACCGCTTAGCTGACAACGCCGTAAAATTAGAGAAATTAGAAACAGTAATTGATCGTGGGATTGGAACAGTGCGGAACCGTCTCGATGCTAGATTTGATAAAATTGAAAATAGTGTAGGAAACCTGGTTAAAGAAATACAAAGTTCGAGGGCTGAAGTAAATTCGCATTTTGGGAATATTCAGTCGGAAACTAGTCAGAAGCTCCAAGTAGATGATAGCAAAATTGAAGCGTGCTGCGAGCCAGTTATCGGAAATATTACCGAGGTTAGGGCAGAAATGAGCAGAGAAATGACTAGAATTGAATCCAAATTTAGCACAGAAGTCAGCCAGTTTCATGATAAGTTCGAGAAATCAAGCATCATCGACGGGAAAAATATCAGGGAGAGGGAAGAAAATCTAAAGATGGAAGTTGTGCAAAATTTAAAACGATTAGTGAAAGTGGGAATAAAGAAGGAAACTGAAAATAACCCGACAGTACATTTGCTAGGCGTATTAGATTTGAGATTATCGTGGATTCCTCCGCAAAATCTGTGTTTCTGGGGCAAGCAGAAAGAAAATCCAAAACCACCCTGGCCTCACCAAACGGTTCTCTCTTTTCCTAATTTTTTTTCAGTTTTTTCTAAGTTTATCATTTTATTAAAATTTTGTTAGATTTAATTAAAAATAGCATTCTATTCCTAAATTACAACGGTAAATAAAATTTTGCTAGAATAACGGGTAAAAGCATTAACTTCTGGTATCGCTATTTTTTTAATTTTTACTTAAACAAAAAAAATTCTCATTTTTCGAAATTTAATTTCTCGAACTCCAATTATTTTTTATTCGGAGGGGAAGGCTAATGTGGCGATACCGATTTCTTCATGCCAGGAAAATTAAATTAAACAAACAGACTCGGCCACCATGAGTTCGACTGGGAACAGATTGCGACATGGCCTCACGCGCGCAACCCTGCTTATCTGACAGCCGTCTCCGCCTCCGGCACATTAAGAAAGTCGTTAAAGGGTCAGTCGTCGACAGATTTACTGTGGAGCACGTGTTCGCATGGCCAGCTGCGCGAACCTTCTAGATCGCTTTTGAAATCGACAGCCAGTGAATCCGAAATCGACAAATTCTTTCACGGACAACGCCCGTCTTGTGCGAGCATGTTCTAGAAGGGCAAAGAAAATTCTGGACGCTCACACTTATGCAAAGAGTCGGAACTCCATTCACTACCCCTGTCACTATTGGTCGAAATAACGTAATGCGCCATTTCTTTCGGCCAATAGCGACGCAACTATCTTAAGGAGCCAGAACATGCGAGAAAACGAGTGGGGGGTAAAAGTTAACCTAATAAGATTTGACTTATAAAATTGGCATTCAAAGCAGGGCAGTCGGGAGAGAAACTTCTCTGGGAGGGAGAGCTATTCACCGACCAGAGGCAAGTTCGCCTCTGATGGACTTAGAAAAAACTTCGGTGTGGGCTATTGTAAAAGAGCAGAGTAACGTGGGCAGAGAAAATTCTCTGAAGCGGGAATCAGTTGCAAAGTGAAGCGAATGTGTCGCTGCAGGATTTCTAGACTTTCTAAAGTTGCAATTGTGAATAATCACGAGTATCAGAAGAATCCGTGACTGGTTACTACGCTCTTGAAATCGAGAGTGACTGCTGGCCGACCCCGAGCTCAACCAGACTGCCAGGCGCCGTTACAACGCCGCCCCCTCGGCCGTGCCGCCGCCTTCCCTCGGCCGCGCCGCCGCCCCTTCGGGTGACGCCCTCAGACGCCAGACCAGCTGACGTGCGTGCCTGGGTGGGCACAAGGACATCGCCCCGGCCGCGCCCTCTGCGAAGGTTGCCGCCGCCTCCCCTCGACGGCAACGCGCCCGTTTCGGGCCCACAAAAAGAAACTTTACCAAGGCAATATAATTCAGGGTATTCATCCCTGCGAAAATCCTGTAATGCGGTGTCGCGCTAAGACACACTGATCTGTAATATTTGTTACCATTGTGATGCTAACTATAAGTCTTCCTAATTTCTAAGCTTTACACTGGCTACTAACTTTTCATCTTCTTATCTGTCCACCTAATTTTCAGATTTCTGATCCTATTTACATGTGTAACTTCCCTGGGGCATTTTGAATTATTTTGCCCAGGAATAAAAGTGATTTTACCAGTGATCAAAGTGTTTCTTTCATGTTACCAGTATCTGTTAACGATTCCTTCCATCACCGACTGAGCTATTTCAGGGCCGCTTACCGGGCGTTCTCTCACGAGACGACCGGGAGTGTTACAATATATATATATATATATATATATATATATATATATATATATATATATATATATATTCATTTCTTTTTATAGATATTGCTATATTGCAATATCTAATTGACTTTTTAAGGTATTGGATTAAATAAATATAGTTTTTAGAATTAATTTTTTGCCATGTTTTAAGTATCTGTGTTTACTGTATGAACTTCTGTAATAAAACCAAATTTTGGTTCTGCAAGCGTTTTGTGAGATTTGTTTTCGTGAATAATTTGCGTTGATCAGAAAAAACACACGACTCTTGTATCCTGCTTTATAAACTCTATGGCGGAATAAAATGATGCAGGATACTTTGCAAAGAAGATTTCTGAAAGTTCGGACAGCAATTATGTAAGCAAATTTGCAGAAGGTAGCTAATTTAAATACACAGTTATTTCCCAGCTGAAGGGGAAAATGTTGCTTACCGCAAAGAAGACGACGATAACATAAAATGACAACGCAGACATTCATTGTCATGATTAACACCTGTAAATTTTAATTAAATGCATAATTAATAACCACAATATTCAAAAGGCACGTGTATGACAATTATTTTTCATTAGATTAAAAGATTAATCCCCCGAAAAATTCCTTAATCTTTCATATTATTACGATTCATAAGATCCATCTGTCAAGAGGACCAGGTACAGACATGTTTGGCTGTACAAATTATATCATAATCTGAACACTATTAGGAAGAGAGAGCCTGAAAACTGATGAGTCCTGAGTGGACCCTTTCGTGAGTAGATTATTCAAACTAGATATCAAATGTTGTAGCTCTAAAAGCCCTGATATTAAGCACCTAAAATAGGCAGTATACTTTTCTTATTAGGCAATATTAACTAACACGAAAAATCACATTCAACATACATAATATATGCTACTTCGAATTTTTTGATTAAAAGGCTAACATGATCTACTAAAAGGAAAAAAATGTTAAAAAAGTACTTTTAAAGATAAAAAAATGTTGCTACCTACATTGTAACTGGATCATATTTTAACGATGGAATAATACACAGGGCATTTATTATCTCCTTCTTGACCAAAGTAGAGGCCATTCAGGGTAATTCTGGATTCTATTCAATACAGATTTCAGTTTGAGTCTGAACGCTTCCAAATTGATTTTTTCTGGCTTCAATAACTTCGAACAGGCATCTTTAATTTTTTTTTCAGGATAAATGTACATTCTAGGCGCTATAAATAATGTTCTTTGATATCCTTAATGTGTTCACACTTGATTTCGAGTATCTTAAGAGAGAAGGCTAACATAGATATTTGCCAAAATTTACTAAGTCTATTCAAACCGAATGTTTTACTTAAGATGTATTTTTTAAAGTGAACTATACTTATTAAAGTGAATTATACTTATTAAAACTTATTATACTAATTATTATTATTACTTATTAAACTTATACTTTTTAATGACATCGTTTTGTTATGAATTTTACTTATGGGCGATTTTTTAGGGGTATACACAATTCGTTTTTTCGTAATAAATTTTGGTATATATGGATCACTCTCACTGGTATACTCCTAAATTGTGGCATTTATTTAGCCATTCCTCAGCGCAATATTGATATGCAACTAATATTTCAATTGGCTTATAATAATCAACATTATCAAATGCTCATTACTTTTCTAATTTTATTAAACAAAACAAAAAGAACATTTGTCAATTATGAAAACCAAAAATTTATTCTTTGAGCCTAAAAATCCGTGCCCTGTATTTCCAGATCCAAGGCCTCAATTTAAAAAAACGTTCTGGGAGGGGCTCGTGATTAATAACACGCATGGTTGACGAATTGCACGTCTCTGGAGAATATGCCATATTTGATTGCTGAATATAATTTTCTATGTCTAGTGCGATTTTCATCAAACAATAGTAGCCGACCATCTAAGGGATATGAAGCGTTTTGATGTACATTATGATACATTTCACGTTCGACAGGAAATGAAATGTGAAGCCGCGGTTTTAGGAGTAACATGAGGCACAAATCTTAACGTACGAGCGAATTATTACTGCCTTCTGTTACTCATTCTTGAAATCATTTTAAAAAAATAGTGACGTTAGAGCAGTACAAACTTTCTCACATTATTTGTAACTTTTTGAATTTTCGAAAATTCAGGGAGTTCAAGGAAAATGAAACTTGAATATATTAAAGCGTCCTTTACTCTTTCAGAAAAGAAAAAATAAAGAAAATATTACAGCTGTTTTTGAGAAAAAAAATTCTCAGCTATTCATAAATGCGAAAATTACTCGTATTTTCAAAAACAAATCTGCATTACCATATTTAGTTATGATTATTTAGAATATATTTTATTAAGAAAAATATCTCTATCATTAATATTAAACTGTTTGCAATGTTCATTATTTGCAATTTTCGAAAATATAGAAACTTCATCGAAAATGGGACCTGTCCTATTTTGATAAGTGTACATTGCTCTACAAGAAAAAAAAACAAACAAAAAAACTATGAGCTACAACATCACATACTTTCTCGCATTATTTCTATCTGCTCCTCTATATTATACTACTACATAAACATGCTAAAGTGTTTTTAACAGTAAAAATTATTTATTTTCCTCACCGAGAGTCGAACTTATGTTCTCCAAGTTAACCCGCCTTAAACCTTACCTCTACGCTAACGAAACGCTGTGAATTTCGACCTCGGGCTTGTGATCTTGAAATGTTACTTTTTGCAATTTTCGAAAACACGGAGAGTGCGCCAAAAATGAGATTAGCACCATATTTTTGTACCGCCCTTTGTAACATTAGAGGAGAAAATTTAATGATAAAGTTTGGAGCGGTTTTTGAGAAAACATTTTTTGGAAGTTGCATAAATTTCAGACACTAATCACGCCAAATATACTTGTTTTTTTTTCTCAAAAATTGTACATGACCTTTTTTAAAGAGCTAACTTTTTACAGACTTCTTTTGTGTAAGGCAAAAAGCGCTATCTACAATTTTGTAGTTTTGAAATGCCGACTTTTTGCAATTTTTAAGCACACCAAGAGATACCTGAAAGTGGGACTAGTACAATATTTGTTTACCGTCCCTTGATACATATGAACAGAAAATTAATGGAAAAAAGTTAGAGCAGTTTTTGAGAACTAAATATATTGCATAAAATGCAAGCAAGATGTGCACGAAATATCGTTTTTTAAAAATAAAAAAATTGTACTCGACTTCTTTAAAGAGCTGATTTTTTACAACAGACATTGTATAAGACAAAAAATTATATCTTGAATTTTGTAGTTTTGAATTTTTCCCAATCTGCAATTTTCGAAAATACAGAGAATCAGCAGAAAATGAGACTAGCAGCAAATTTTTTTACCGTTCCTTCACACACTAGAGAAAAATTTAAAGAACAAATTTGGGTCGTCGCTGAAAAAAATATATTTAAAAAAATATCAATTGACTATATTTCGCGAAAAATTCCACGAAAACTCGTATTTTCGAAAAAATTAACATCTTTAAAAACAGTTAACAGTTATTAACGAAATACATATCTATCTTCAATATCCTAGTTATTAGATGACGCCAAATATTTAAACTTTTGTAATTTTCGAAAAATCATGGAATTCAACGAAAAAGAGACCTCCCCAATTTTGTAAGATTACTTTGCGTTATCCACGGAAAAATTTCATTCAAAAATTTGGAATCCATTTTTGAGAAAATTTTGAAAAAAATGATAACGTTAAAGCTAATGTTAAGTGGTTAATGTTACAATGTACCACCAAAATAAAAATATCCGTTTAAAATCCGCACAAACATAAGACCAGCCAGATCGATTGGAAAAAAATCCATTTTGGAGAAAATCTCTAGAACTGTTTAGGTGCCAGCATTGTCCTCTGACTAAGAGACAGAAACAGACGAACAAAGAGAGATTTAGACAGAAACAGACGAACAAAGAGAGATTTAGACAGAAACAGACGAACAAAGAGAGATTTAGACAGAAACAGAAGAACAGAAAGACGGATGGAAAGACGGATGGAAAGACGGATGGAAAGACGGATGGAAAGACGGATGGAAAGACGGATGGAAAGACGGATGGAAAGACGGATGGAAAGACGGATGGAAAGACGGATGGAAAGACGGATGGAAAGACGGATGGAAAGACGGATGGAAAGACGGATGGAAAGACGGATGGAAAGACGGATGGAAAGACGGATGGAAAGACGGATGGAAAGACGGATGGAAAGACGGATGGAAAGACGGATGGAAAGACGGATGGAAAGACGGATGGAAAGACGGATGGAAAGACGGATGGAAAGACGGATGGAAAGACGGATGGAAAGACGGATGGAAAGACGGATGGAAAGACGGATGGAAAGACGGATGGAAAGACGGATGGAAAGACGGATGGAAAGACGGATGGAAAGACGGATGGAAAGACGGATGGAAAGACGGATGGAAAGACGGATGGAAAGACGGATGGAAAGACGGATGAAAAGACGGATGGAAAGACGGATGGAAAGACGGATGGAAAGACGGATGGAAAGACGGATGGAAAGACACATTTTGCCGTAAACCAATTTTTGGGTATCCAGAACTCGCAAACGTGAATTCTGTCTACACAGCGTGTAAAATAATGGAATTTACTACATACGGAAATATGAATTATCCACTTTTTCGATATCAGAGTCCAGCAGTAAAAGTTTCGTCATAAAGAAGCGCTACTACCCCTTGCAATATTACAATAATTTCTCTTTACTACATAAATAGGTATAGTATGACGAGAAGGTGAAAAGAGTTATTTCATCTTCATAAAAGCTAATTTTTTTTTTTATTTCATCGAAAATCTTAATACCATGTACCACATCCGGATTCAAATGATGAAGTCTCACGTTGATCCGTGAACTCCCAATGTCTCAAGAATGATTGGAGAAGGCCAAGCTGTATAGAAGTCAAATATCGTATATACAAGTTGTCCCACCATCTATAGACCACCCCATAACTTCTAGACGGTTTAGGATATTGAAATGGAGTTTTCGCTGAACAATGCGGAATCATGAGGCAAGTAGTTTGCAGTCGAGAAATTGCATATAATATTTTTCGTTTCGAGAAATTTAAAAAGCTTTGATTTTTTAATTGAAACTATGTATTTTTCTCACCAGCAATGGATAGATCATGAAAAGAGGAATAAAATGATGAGTCATATGTTGGTATTTTGATAGAAATTTGAGTATAAAATTACGCTTTCTGGCACGTGATTTTGAATTAAATGGACAATATTTCGTGTAGCAGCCCTTTCAACTCTCGCCTTCGGGGAAGGCGACGTCTGTTGCGTGCAGAGGGGAGACAGAGGGGTGGCAGTGAGTGATAAGAGGCACAACTACAACAATCAATGGTCTTGACACAGAGGTCACACTAAAAAATCCCAATTTTAACGATCAGAATGAGAGATTTTTGCCATTCATGCATCTGGATTTAATTTGCTTCTTCTGAAATTCCAAAAATAGATCATTCCAAAGAACGATATAAAAATCGGTAACGTAAGGAAGATGATAATCATAAATATCATTTTCAAACTTGTCAAGAATCCAACCACCTTCGTTGGTAAATTTTATTGTTAATTAAAATGATCACTCCTCCATTTCACAACCATACGACTACTGCTGTTCATAAGTGGAAAAGAAAACCGCACACTTTCGTATTCTGTTGTGGATTTTCAAGTTTGTGGCAGCACGTGGTGCTATGAAGTGGGAAACTCTCCAATCAGTATTACCAGTTGCGACTGCAGATGCGCATTTTGTTAAAGTTTGGTAAATTTACATTGACTGAACTGTCAAGAGCGTTCAAAATGTTTACTACGATACTATTTTTACTACTCTTCTGGTACATGCTTAAAAATGAAGTTTATCAACAGTAAATAATAAGAGAAAAGGTCTACCTACCTATTATTTAATGAATTAATCAAGATATTACAACGAAAATCGATAAGCATACATTCCCTTCTCATGTTTTAAAACGATGGCTTGTTTCGGCCATAACACACTGAGCTCGATTCTTGTAAGTTTGAAAATAGCCTTTATTATTATCGTCCTTCCGATACAAGTTTTTTAAACTTTTGTTTTTTTTTATTATCCTTGATTGTAATTTCAGTAAAATAAAAGTTAAATTCAGATGAACAAATGGAGAAAAATAACTCGTTTTGATCGTTAATATTGGTGTTTGTTCATATTTTCTTCGCATCAAGACCATGGATTGCTGTAGTTATCCCTCTCTCCTTCACGGCCACCCCGCTCAGACTCCTATCTCCACGAAAACAATATCGACTCCGGAAGGCCACCACCCCCAACACGGAATGTTGCAAGGGCTAGAACAGATAATGTCCGTTTACTTAAAAATCACATGTCAGAGATTCTAATTTTATACTCATATTACCATCAAAATACTAACATATGATACATCATTTTATTTCTCTTTTCATGATTATCCATTGCTGGTGAGAAAAATATATAGTTCCATTTAGAATATCAAAGATGATTACATTTCTCGAAAACTAAAGATATTATAGATCATTTCTCTAAGGCATGTTACTTGCTCTATGATTCCGCATTGTTAAGCGATAACTGACTTTCGATATCGCGAACCGTTTAGAAGTTAGGGACTGGCCCAAACTTTTTGGGGCACCTGCGTGTTTCAATGGAAATTGTTGGAAGGGAAAGTTATGCCTTTCCTACTGAATGTAAACCGGTACTAAAATTATAAGTGGAAGTGTACCAAGCAATGAATAATACACATCCACAAGCGAAGGTGTACCTTCCTGGTCTTCAACAGTAGATATGTCCAACAATTAATACTGATAGAAAATGTAGGAAAATAAATTATACGTAAGTTCATATTAGCGTAATGTGTTGTTAATAAAAACAATTTTATAACCAGGTTTTACGACCGACGCCTTTAGTCACTAGTGTTCATCGACGTGCAGGCGCGTGTTGCTTATTGACGGACCCAATTTGCCGCGCTGGCGAGGGCGTTACGATCCTCGCTTGCGCGACCAGGCAGGGGGCTACGCCTGTCGGTTCTGCTCCTCACGCTGTTTTAAAAACCCCATAATATTTACAGAATTTAATTTAAATGGAATAACACTGCACTCATGGCGCCCCAAAATCCGCGCATTTTATTTCATTTACTACAACAAATATACAATGAGATAATTACTGAACAGCTTTGCCCAAGACACAAAAAACTACTGGTCCACAAGAGTACTTACTTTCTCGCATGCTCCGCTATATTATAGTTCATCATAAACACGAAAAAGTGTTTTCAACCAGCAAAAACTAACCCAGGTCTGTCGAACCCAGGTCCGCCGAGCTAACTCGCCGTCAGTCATGCCACTACACTACAGATGCAACGTGTGGTCGAACTTGGGTCGACGCTTAAAAATGTAATTATCTCAAACCTATATATCCAACACGCAATTTTTGCAACGATCGAAAATACGGAGAGTCCGCCGGAAACGGCACTAGCACCGTATGTTTTTCAGTCGTTGTTACTTACGAAAATATAATTTAATGAAAACATTTGTTGCTTTTTTAAATGTATTTCTTTAGAAATTGCATTCATTTGAGATACAAATTACGCAAAGTATACTCGTTCTTACAAACATTGTAAAATACATTTTTTACAGAGCTGATTTTTTTACGACAGACTTTGCCTTAAGTAACAATCGCTATGTTCAATTTTGTAGTTTTGAAATGTTAACTTATTGCAATTTTTGAAAATACGGAGAGTTCGCCGAAAATGAGACTAGCAGCATATTTTTTACCGTCCATTGATACATTTCAGGAAAAAACTTTAAAGAAAAAATTAGAGCAGCTTTTGAGAAAACAATTTTTTAAATTGCCAATATTTCGCGCAGAATTACACGAAATCGACAATATCGAAAAATTGAACATGATATTGTTTAAACATCTGTCCTTAAAGAAAGAACAGATCTTTAAACTTTCCTTAACTTTCGTTAAGGAAAAAATCTCTTTCTTCAGTATTCTAGTTTTAGAAATACGCCTAAAAAATCTGGGGTTTCACCGAACTTGAGACCTGTACCACCCTCTTAAGCTAAGCCCTTTACGCTATCCGAGGACGACGTTTATGCAAAAAATTTGGAGCCATTTTGAAAATGTTTGAGGCTTCATGTTAAGTACCCTCAAAAATCAGAACATCCGTTTGAAACACCCAAAGCCTCGAGTTCGTACAAATCGATTGCGGAATATGGAATTTGGAGAAAATCGGTTGAACGGTTTAGGCGCTAGAGTTGACCATAGACGGTCAGATGGAGAGAGACTGATGTTTGCCGTCGATCGTTTTTTCGGTATCAAGAACCCACAAAACAAGAAATACTTTCAATACTTTCAATACTTTCTGTTCTTACGACGTAAGTGCAAGAAAGTAAAAAAGTATTTATGGAAGGTCTGAACTGAAATTACCCCCTCCCCCGCTAACCTACTTTGAGTCTTCGCCCCTGAGCGTCCCGCTTGAGGCGGGAGCTGGCTGGGACGCTATGTTGAATTGAATTGAATTGAATTGATGTTTTATTTTACGTGGCGGGACTGCCCCGAGACTGTGTTCGCGAGGGGTGCCCAGGCCGCACTAGGCCGCGGTCGCACCCGCGGCAGCGCCGCTCGCCACCGCCGCCGCTGCGACAGGAAGTCCCCAATAACACGCTCATTTTGTTCGGCAACGCTCTGCTAGGCAAAAGTGGCGAGCAAACTTCAACATCTACCGGACAGGCAGCATAATGAGGAAATTTAAAAGGCCCCAGCACAGCTCTAGTGTTCTCTTCATTTGCTTATACAGTACGAGTGTTTAGGTGAACGAAAAGTCATCTACTACACAGGAATATGAAATAATGATTCATTAACTAATATATGGTTCGTGAGTTAACAAATCGGAACGAAAACGAGTAGTAAATCACAAAATTATCTTAGTGCTCGGAGTATCTTGGAGAGGCCGTGACCTGGAGTACAACTCACAAATTCAATTGAATTATATTCAGTGACGAAAGGAAAGCCGATGATAAACTATCAGAATATATAAAAAGAAAATCTGGGAAGGAAATCCTTTGCGAAGTTTCTAACACAGGAAATTGGAACATTAGCGAATTAACATTAGCAAATTGGATGAAAGAGATGTAAAATATAGTACGCGATGTTATTTTTCATATCCATAAGGCACGACAATCATCCAATCATGTTGATTATACGAAGCAATATCCTTGTTTTTCATTAAATCTTATAATGGTGCACTCAAGATGTAATACTGCAACATAATATGTACATAATTTTATTTGTAATTAATTGTATCCAAGTTCTAGAGTGAATGCATGCAAGAAACTATTAATAAATGCTTCACGCACACAATTTCTTAAACAAATTACCGTTGAGTGTCTCATTCACCACTCCTCAGACTTTGAAATTCACCAGTACGTAGTATAATGCACGAAATTTTAGTTTGCGGAATTAATGAGATTCATCATTCGCATAATATTTCCGCGTGTTTTTCCTCGAGTACCTACTACATCTTTCGGTTGTTATTTGACCAATAGTTCAGAGCTTTGTTGCGATTCAAATATGCTAACAAAACTCAGCTAATATCATATGCTAACAAATGCTCAGTGAAGACATGCTATGAGTATACTATAACAGGAGTGAAACAAAATCGAATGTCTCAAATAAATATTTTTTCTACTCTCTAAAATATGCTCACTTTCATTCTTTATGAACACTGAAATAATTCTCTACTGCTAAAATCCAAACACACAAACACATTCACACGCTCATCCACTGAGATCTGACAGTGTAAAGAAATGAAAGACAAAAAATTCAGAATATGCTGTAAAAGGAAAGCCAAATTAGGCCATAGCTTTTATTAACATGAAGCAACATGTTGGTTGCTTTGATACTTCGATAGGTAATAAAAGAAACTGAAGTGATAGAAAGCGTAAGTATTATGTGGGATCTTGAAAGGAGAAGACAAGTATTTTACATTTTCACAGTAAGCTCCCAATCTTTGTGCATTGCATCATTACAATAATTCTAGAGCAAATATGTAATTAATTATCATGACTGTTCAGTAAACTCAAAGTTTATTTTAACTGTACCTTATATTACAATATGAACTCGTTTAGAAGTGCTAAATTCGTACCAAGAGATAAAATGGTTACCCATTCTTTATTCTCTCATCATTTTACTGCTCCTGCGTGGTTAATAAATGAACGTTTATAACACAATTATTTTTTGGAATTATTTTTCCTTGCTATTACTTTAATGTTTGGTACATAATTATTCTAAATCTAACATATTTTAAGAGAAGTTTGGTGCGATAGAAAATTAAGATGAACTAGTGACAGTTGCTCCGGTAGCCATAACCGTGTGCTTCTAAAGGAACTCCGCTTCAACGACCCACTTTCATATTTTTTTCCCGAACGGGACGCAACGATCGGCGGTGGAGCCAAGCAAAACCAGTCCAAAGCAGCAGCGCGGCGCGGATGAGGTGAAGGTGGATCGCCGTCGAAGCGGAGCGTTCGTGCTGGCGAAAGGCGGCAAGTGGCTTACGGAGCCCCTCCTTCGGGGGCTGCCTCCGGTGAGGGGGCGACGGCGCGGGCGGAGCGCTTGGGTGGGGGGTGGGGGTGGGGGCGGAGGCGGGGGCGGGGCCGGGGCCGGGAGCGGGACGAGGCGGGCGGGGTCGTGGACGCGGGCGTGGCTCGACTTAGGTGCGGCTTGGCAGCGCCGAACCGCGACCCCCTCGCCTCTCCACTCCCCTCCCTGCGCTTACATCCCGCCGCGCCCTTCTCAACGCCCGCGCCGGAGGCCACGGCGATACGCCTCGACTAAACCGCGTCACTCAGATCGCGTGACGGCCACGCCTCCCCAAGCTCCATTAATTCTAGCACTGCTACTGTCTGTAGATTGAACAGGCGCGCGGGTGTAATTCTATACTACGGTCTGTGGGTTGGAGTATGGAATTTGGATCGTTGAAAAGGCATCGAGTGAGAGAAGACGAATGTCAGTGCCTGTTTTGTGTTTTTTTAGACAACTTTTATTTATTGAAATTCAGGTTTTTGCGGCTGTAATATGATATGTAGATGTTGGGATTGTCTATTGCAATCCCAAGGAATAAAAAGTGATCGAGATAGTTCCAATTCAAAATCATTTGGTACTAGATATTCGTGTTTTCGTATCCATACACGCCGTGAAGTATTTTGTATCTGGACGATTCCGGAATTCTTTGGGTAGGAGGGTCAGAATGGGGGTTGGTTCCTTCCAGCCCGCTCCGTCACCAGTGGATGGTCAGCCCTTGCACTGCCGCCGCGCCCGCCACGCCCGCCACGCCCGCCACGCCCGCCACGCCCGCCACGCCCACCACGCCCGCCACGCCCGCCATGCCCGCCATGCCTGCCATGCCCACCACGCTCGCCACGCTCGCCACGCCCTCCGCCACCCTTGCTCGGCGGGGCCAGGTGGTCGCGGCCGGCTGGTGGCGCGGTGACGGCGGCTGTGGTGGTCGTGGTGGTGATAGTGGTGGTGGTAGTGGTTGTGGTGAAGGCGGCGCGCGCAACAGTGGGGGCGGGGGCGGGGGCGCGGGCGAAGGCGAAGGCGGGCGCTGGTCCGAGAGCGCCCTCGGCTGCTCACTCACCCGGGCGCGGTCCAGAGGAACAGCGGCGTCCAGCGAGTCGTCGGAGCCCCCAGCGTCTGCCATCGCCAGGAACTCGTGCGTCTTGTAGGCCAGCTCGGGGTGCTTCTTGCGGCGAGGCAGCGCCGGCTCCGACTGCGTCCCTGAGGACAGACGCAGAGACGCTCAAGGGACGCTGCGAGAGATGCTTCGCCGAGGACACACATCGCACACTTATGGAAAACAATTCATCACGTGCTGCTCTTTCGTGCACCCGTCATAAATTAACTGAATGAAACTAGAGGTGCCACAACAAATCACACTTCTCCTATCATTGATAACAATAAAGTAAAATTATAATATTCCAACTGGTATCCTACTACTTTATACGACATCACTTAAAATGTATTCTCCATCAAGTTAAGTGCGGGAGATTCGACTGTGCATTTTTCATATAAACACGATTTAATAAAAATTGGCACTATAGAAGATAAGCGCACATTGTTCTCAAAACAAAACAAAAGAACTAAATTATTATTATTATTATTATTATTATTATTATTATTATTATTATTATTATTATTATTATTATTAAGGTTTAAGGGCATTTCAACAACTACGGTCATTGGCACCCGTGTCAAATTATTGTAAGAACAATACGCACTTTAGCAATGATAGACTAAAACACTTTTTGATACAAAGTAAGATGTGATTAAAACTGAAAATAAACGTGTCCGTCTGTCAATTCATTACAGCTATTTAAAAAGGGGTTGGAAATAAAAGAAACACATAAATACTTTAAAATCTCCAATCAAAAGCCAAATAATTGAGATAAACCTTTCAGATAATGCTCAATCTCCGTCTCTGGTAAGAAGCTAAAAAGCTTGCAGAGAGGAGATTCATTTCCAAGTATCTGTGCCAGAGAGCTATCAAAGTGAAGCCTTCGACAGCTATCTCTTACCTTAGAACAGTGCAGGAGAACATGCTCTACGATAAGAGTCGTCTCGCAACTATCGCAATTAGGGGGCGGGTCAGGCACCTGTGCTGATGCGGATTCCGGCATGGTGAATAGTACTGAGAGGTCGTAAAGTTAAAGGAGACGCGGAGCCGTGTACAATGCTGCTATAGTCCAATACTGATCGAATAAGTGTCCTACATAACCGGAAGAGGTATGTACGATCGGCGTCCCATGAGGTACCACTGAGGTTGCGAAGTAAGTTTAATGGCGATACACATCGGCTCTGCAGGATGCGGACATGTTTTCGCCATGTCAGTATTTTGTCCAACGTCAGTCCAAGCAAGGAAGATGCGACAACAAACGGGAGTTGGTGGTTTCCAAGGAACAGATCTGAATAATTGTGGAGGTGATATATAATGCAGAAGTGAGTGCACTTCGATTTTGAGGTGAAGAACTTAAATCCCGTTTTTGCGCTCCAATCAGTAAGGCACTTCAGGACAAGTTGGTATTGCCTTTGGATGACGTTCAAGCTCTTGGATGAGCAGATAAGGGAAAATCATCAACAAAAACAATGCCTTCATTGGCATTACGATCCCTGAGAAACTCTATTTTGGAAAGTGTGACTGGAAGATAATTTTCCGCCAACGCGGACTCGAAAAGATCTTGAAGAGGGAAAGTTCCGTAAGAACAAAGAGAGCTGTCCCCTAAGTATCCAAGAGTTTAAAGTACGAAGTATGCCGTGCCTCCAGGTCATGTCATATGCTTTCTCAATGTCGAAGAAGAAGGTTACAAGGTGATGTAATATGAACGAAGAGGATATCTGCGAAGAAAGAGTAACCAAGTGATCCACAGTAGATCGCTGCTTCCTGAATCCACACTGAATTGGTGTCAAAAAGTTTCTTTGCTTCAGGAGCTATACCAGACGTCGGTGAACCATTCGCTCCTTCAGCTAACAAATACAGCTAGTAAGGGAAATTGGTCGATAACTCGAGGGAATCATTCGATCCTTTCCTTCCTTAGGAATAGGGAATACAATGGCCTCGCGCCAGGTGTCGGGAATGATGTGTTCGTGCCATATGCGGTTAAAGAGGTTAAGGAGGAATGATCGCGCCTTCTCGGTTAAGTGTTTTAACATTTGGTTGTGAATTTTGTCAGGTCCTGGAGCAGAGACTTTCGAAAGAGCAAGCGCAGACAATAATTCTTCCATGGAAAAGGGGGAGTTATTATATTCCTGTTCTGACACTTGAAAAGTCCAGTGTATTTTTTTCCGTCGCCTCTAATAATCGAGAAACCCTGGAGAATGTTGCGAAGAATTGGAGACGTCCTCATAATGAGATGCCAGTTTCTCTGCTATATCTTCAGGGGAGGTGATCACGTTTCTGTTCACCAGCAAACCTGGAACGTTCGGAGGAGGAAGACTTCCCCAATTTGGCGGACCTTGCGCCATACCACTTAAAAAGGAGTACGACAAGAGAGAGAAGAAAGGTTTTCCACGACGTTTTGCTTTTGCGTATGACCATTCTGGCCCTGGCTCTAAAACCTCTTGTATTCGATTAAGTTCTCAATTGTAGGACAGACGGACCCGCACAGACAGACAGACGGACGGACACGCACGGACAGACAGACGGACGGACACGCACGGACAGACAGACGGACGGACACGCACGGACAGACAGACGGACGGACACGCACGGACAGACAGACGGACGGACACGCACGGACAGACAGACGGACGGACACGCACGGACAGACGGACGGACATGCACGGACAGACAGACGGACACGCACGGACAGACGGACACGCACGAACCGACGGATACGGAAGTTTTGAAACTACACAGGTTCGGGTGTCAGGAACTCCCCATCTTGTATTTCAGTCACAATTTTGACCATTTCTGGGAAATGGGAAGGTTCTGAAAGTACATACAAAGCGGCGCAAAAAAGGTGCTGCTGAAAAAACTGTATTAAGGTTTAAACGAAATCAGTTTCTAGAATATACGTATCATTTTGCACCCAATTTTTCTTCTTCATAGAGTACATAAAAGATGTTTCATAGTACTTATTGTACTTTATCCGATACTGTAATAGTTAGAAAACTTAACGATTGTCAGTACTGACAGAACTTAATTTGTCCCGAGGATCGCATAGTAGAAATTACTTCTCAGGCGCGTCAAACTGCGCCCAAACCAGCACTTGCCCGCACGGCAACCTCGGTGCTATTGGGGGCACAGGCACTTCCCTGTCTCCCTCCTCCTTTCCCCTCCAAATCCACTAGGTCTGCCAGTGCTCTTTTAGTATTGACGACAACACAATGGCAAGGATAAGCATTTCCTTCAGGTCACAGACTAGTGGATTTCAACTGTTGAAACAACACTGTTGAAATTTTAATTTGACTTATCAGCTGCAATTGATCATTGTTGCTGGACTATACATTACTGTAAATGATATTTTAATATTGTTGACTTCCGATTAAATGAGGTTTTATAAGCTGTTTAAGAGGAGAAAAATTACATTTCTTCTGCCAAATCATTTAAAAACGTAGAAGAGAGTGGAGAACAAGGTGATGAGGCATAAAAAAAGAGGGAAAAAGTGGCAAAACGTAATAATCTCATGAAAATTGGAGAGAAGATGCAGCAAATTGTGTTCCCTTAACTTCGTTTCATCACCCCAAATACATATGTATGAAAACAGCTATAGTTTTGAAAAGGTGCCGCAACTTAAAATCATATCCCTACTAATATCGATTATTCTTTGGCGTTATTAAGATATTCCTATTTATTGAGAATTCTCATTAGTTCCATTACCCTCAATATTCCGCAACAAGATCTCAGCGGTAACAATATAAAATTCAAATGCTGTCAATAATGTACTTCAGATTGCCAAAAGGATTATGCGAACATAACCCGCACATAATCCCCAGTAGGAGCGAATAAATTTACAATCGTATGCACTTTACGTGCTTTTTTTATCTACGGATCAGTATTTTTATGGAAGAAACTTAATTAAGAGTGTATATTTCCAAACAAATTATATAATCCATCCATTTCCACATAAATATCCAACGTAATACCTACTTGCATTATTGGCCTATCGCGTTACGCACCAACTTCTTTGTCGATATTTATCCTTGTCAAATTACTTAGAAAAGTTGGAATGGATGTAAAGAATTCAGAAAACGATGCTACAACATGCAGTGTAACATGTATGCAAGACAGAACACTATCAAATGTAGCCTTCAAAATTTCTACGAGAGTACATTCTCTCTACATTGTTTCACGCCAATTACTTTTTTCGAGCAGTTATTAGGAAGACACGCCTAGAAACACGATGTTAACCGCTCACAAAGCATTTCAGGCGTGACAGCGAATGGTTTCATGGTATGTGGGTCGACAAGCAACAGATACGGAGGAAATTTCATGATACTCCAGTGAGTTTGTACGGTACAGTACCCTTTCCTTCTCTATGGTCTAAAGCATCTGCGCACAACACGCAGCCTACGGGCCGCATACGGCCCGTGGGTTTCAAATGCAAAATCATATTTAAACAGGCATCCAAAATTACAGCTGGTATTTTAACTTTTGCGATTCTTCGGAAAACTCATGAAAACGACTAGACGCTTAGTTGGGAACGAAATGTTGACTCTATAGTTTGTTTGGTAATGTGTCAATTGAGTTGGGTCCTTTGGCGCCTGGGAGACTGCGATATTTCCTAGATGAAATCTGATTCGGTAATAGTTGAGGCCTGGCCAAATGGCTCAAGATATAGAAGAATTCTGATGTGATGAACGAACTAAGCAACATTTGCAGTGTTGCAATTGGTTGGTAGTGTTCGAGCCAGAGCTTTTTTGTGTTCCTAACGGAGTAATCGTAGTGGTTGGTGTACGCATCTAACAGGAAGCAGAGGGTTACTGAGGAGTTGCTCATTTCAGGAGAAATGGGCGGAACTTTCTTTCTCGCATGAAATAATGTTAAAGTTTTCGTTAATCTACAATTCGTACAAAGACGTTTAAAAAGAGAACACTCAAGATACGAATAATAACATTTATTATACATTTACTTTTTACTTTCTCGCTACGGAGTAGAGAGAAATGTATGTAATTCTGCGAGGAAAACGGCGAATGTTCGGCACAAAATCTCTTATTACAGGATCCCGCTAGCGAAAAAGTTGATAAATCCAGTCGGTAACTTGAGAGAGCGAGAGAGAGCGAGAGAGAGAGAGTGAGAGAGAGTGAGAGCGAGCGAGAGCGAGAGAGCGAGAGCGAGAGAGCGAGCGAGAGCGAGAGAGCGAGCGAGAGCGAGAAAGAGAGAGCGAGAAAGAGAGAGCGAGAGAGAAAGAGAGAGCGAGAGAGCGAGAGAGAGCGAGCGAGAGAGCGAGAGCGAGCGAGAGAGCGAGAGAGAGCGAGAGCGAGAGCGAGAGAGCGAGAGCGAGAGAGAGAGCGAGAGCGAGAGAGAACGAGAGAGAAAGAGAGAACGAGAGAGAGAGAAAGAGAGAGAACGAGAGAGAGAAAGAGAGAGAAAGAGAGAGAACGAGAGAGAAAGAGAGAGAACGAGAGAGAAAGAGAGAGAACGAGAGAGAAAGAGAGAGAACGAGAGAGAAAGAGAGAGAAAGAGAGAACGAGAGAGAAAGAGAGAGAACGAGAGAGAAAGAGAGAGAACGAGAGAGAAAGAGAGAGAACGAGAGAGAAAGAGAGAGAACGAGAGAGAAAGAGAGAGAACGAGAGAGAAAGAGAGAGAACGAGAGAGAAAGAGAGAGAACGAGAGAGAAAGAGAGAGAACGAGAGAGAAAGAGAGAGAACGAGAGAGAAAGAGAGAGAACGAGAGAGAAAGAGAGAGAACGAGAGAGAAAGAGAGAGAACGAGAGAGAAAGAGAGAGAACGAGAGAGAAAGAGAGAGAACGAGAGAGAAAGAGAGAGAACGAGAGAGAAAGCGAGAGAAAGAGAGAGAACGAGAGAGAAAGAGAGAGAACGAGAGAGAAAGAGAGAGAACGAGAGAGAAAGAGAGAGAACGAGAGAGAAAGAGAGAGAACGAGAGAGAAAGAGAGAGAACGAGAGAGAAAGAGAGAGAACGAGAGAGAAAGAGAGAGAACGAGAGAGAAAGAGAGAGAACGAGAGAGAAAGAGAGAGAACGAGAGAGAAAGAGAGAGAACGAGAGAGAAAGAGAGAGAACGAGAGAGAACGAGAGAGAGAGCGAGGGAGAAAGAGAGAGAGCGAGGGAGAAAGAGAGAGAGCGAGGGAGAAAGAGAGAGAGCGAGGGAGAAAGAGAGAGAGCGAGGGAGAAAGAGAGAGAGCGAGAGAGAAAGAGCGAGAGAGAAAGAGAGAGCGAGAGAGAAAGAGAGAGCGAGAGAGAAAGAGTGAGCGAGAGAGAAAAAGTGAGCGAGAGAGAAAGAGTGAGCGAGAGAGAAAGAGTGAGCGAGAGAGAAAGAGTGAGCGAGAGAGAAAGAGTGAGCGAGAGAGAAAGAGTGAGCGAGAGAGAAAGAGTGAGCGAGAGAGAAAGAGTGAGCGAGAGAGAAAGAGTGAGCGAGAGAGACAGTGAGCGAGAGAGAAAGAGTGAGCGAGAGAGAAAGAGTGAGCGAGAGAGAAAGAGTGAGCGAGAGAGAAAGATTAAAGATAGATTTTTAAATAAGGTTATGTACAACTTTTCGAAAATTTGGGTACTTTTCGCGCAATTTTGCGTGGAAATACGGGCAAGAAAGTGGCCGCTGTTTCAGCATCACTAGTTGATTCTAGGAACGGAGATCATGTATCGTCCAGCTGGGACCAGCCATTAGATTTTTAAATTGTTTGGATGGACCGTGAAGAAACTTTGCGCTATTTGAGAAACTAAGCTATTAGATCACAGTCAAATTAAATATTAGCTTCAAAGAATATACTAAAAATGTGCGCCAAAGTTAACATTTATTTGTTAGCAGGTAATCTATGCTCTGCAATTAGAATCTGGGCAGTGCAACTATTGTCGTTCTCCTTGGGAATCGTTAGAAGGACAGATTCTAACCTAGAGGAGCTGATGATATTAACGAGAAGGCTTTATTTGCTACGTTATTTACTTTATGTATTTAACATCAAAAAGAGTTTTTAAAATGTGTGACCAAGTATGGGACGAAATACAATCTGTGCACGGTTTCTTGAGAACAGGAATGTCTGAACTAACATATTCAGAATAATTTTTGTCGCAAACACTCATCAGGAAGATGTCACAGCGGAGAGACATTCCTGGCGTGCTATACTATCTCGATGTACAATCATCGAAGACGCTTTCGCTTTAGAGTAAGAGTTTCTAATCTTCATTCTTGTGCAATGGTGACAAAATATTTTCTATGTTCAGTGTTTTTAATGAACTGGATATAACATTTCCACCGTACGTAGTGGGGATAATATTTTCTTGCGATCGAGGAACGTGAATTCATAGTTCTATTTTTTTAAACATTCTAATAATTAATGCGAAAGAAAATCATATTTATTACTTATTAGATTTTTTAGCTTTATAGAAAACAATTAATTCTCAACTTCATTAATCTTTTTTAGTGATTGGTTTTCTGCTCTTGAATACACCGGTCAGTGACAGATTCATATCCGACTGCTGACCCCCACATCCATCCCGACATGTCCCCACATCCGACAACAAAATCATTTTGTTGTGCAGCTTTGTAAACATAGAAAATACTCGAATTAGCTATATAGTTCTTCGATATCTGGGGTAGAGAAGGCGCATACCGTTTTGATGCTAGTCTAGCATTTTACTTCTATTGGCGATCCCTCACGATATCATATATAACAGTGAGAAAACTATTAAACTCACTGCTTTGTAAATGGTTAATTGCCGAAAAATGTAAAGAAACACAATATCTAACAACAAAATAATGTTAAATCTATTTTATTACATGGTTAAATGTTAATCTACAACGTTGACCGTTCTACTTACGTAACTTAAACATTTCATTAATATATTATTTTCTCTATTTTAATATATCTATTTCATTGTTAGTACTATTCCATTTTTACTCCTATTTTTAACATTGTTATCCGATATGTATGTAGTACACATTCAGAAACATGTTATTCAATATAAATCCTAGACCTGGTGATAAGGTATGATTTGTCAACTGCCCTAAGCAGGATAGCGTTATGTCGTCTTTCTTGGTCTGACATACGCGTTTGAAAAAGTGACACAGATCGACCGTCAGACAATATCTTTTTGTACTGCAGCTGACACCAAACCAACACAAAACGCGTATTGAAGAAACTATCTGACATTTTACTTTTATCGTTACTACACATGACATATTCTCATGAAAGTTTACGAAAAGCAATAAATGTATTGGTAGATGCAGCAGAAATATAATCTACGTGGTAGGGAAATAATTTGAGATTTTGATATTTTTCCTTGCAAACTACACTGTGTAAAACATAAGACAGACTCCAGAACATTCAGAAAACGATAACTTATAAAAAACTCACTTCTCATATTCGAAGGGAGACCATTCAGAAATTCAGAAAAAATATCTAAGGTTCAGTGACTTTTCCGCAGGGCATCCTTTTCCACGCATGTTTAAACGAACCAAAAATATAACGAGCTGAACAATTATTTTCTGTCAAGGCACAGGGTCTGCTTTTCGGGCGCATCCGTCCTGTCCCCTTTAAGGCAGCTCGGCTGAGCACGTTAATCCACAGAACACGGCGCAAGGCCTCTGTTCTCATAACCGAACATGCATTAATGTTTTTGTCTAGTGCTAACGATCCATCACGGCCAGCTATGCATACACAAGACATACAGCGCAGAATTATGTTGCGGAGTCATTACAAAAGCTCATCCCTGCTTGAGATGAATATTGTAGGTGTACATTGAAGGGGCACAAGTTACCATGGGCATACGTAGGTACGAAGCATATATCGTTCCCATATACCAAAACCACGAATGTTTATTTTGTTATTTTTGAGAAAAAGGCAATTGAAACTTTGAAGCTCATGGAAAATAAGGTATTTACAAAATATGTCAATATCTGTGTGTCAATACGCCATATTAGAGGTTAGAATAATGTGTATTGCAGAATGTTATATATGGGAGTGTAATCACATTTAAAATATCTTGAGTTTGTCACATTTGTGGTTTTGGTATGATACAAAATACAACAGATGCATTTTTATTTGCGCACAAAACTCAAAATTTTGTTTAAACGAAACTTTATTTGATTTCAGAAAACAGTTTAAAGACAATTAACAATTATTACTAACGACATACACGAACACGTCACGTATAATACAAATATTTGGAATTCATATTTTGATGGGGATGTTCACAAATACAACTGAAAAATCATACAAATTCTTCTTCTGACGTTTCATCACAATCTGGTTCTGGCAAGGCACTACTTGCACATCTGATAATTTCTCTGTAAAACGGGTGATGTTCTCGTGAAATCATTAACTTATCGCACATCATACAAAGACCTTTATATTTTGGTGCAGATACTGAAGATTTTTTTATGATTGTTAATGCATGTAGATTTGAAGGTCCATCATGCTTTCACCTTACAACTACTTCCTGGAAAGGTTGATTAAAATCAGGTTTATAGAAAAGTGACAAAGTGACTATGACAAGTCTCATAGTGTAGCCAGTAGATGGAACGCATGGGAATTTTTGGAATTACCTTCAAGTGTTATTTGAAATCAAGGAATTCTTCATTCAATATTTCGTTCACAACAAACGGACTAGGGTTATTTCTGCAGGTTCTAATAATTTGTGACCATCCCTCAGGTACATGAACAGGAACATTCTTGGACATTTTTTCAATCTTTGAATGTATGGAGTCACACTTCTTTCCCGTATAACCAGTTTCAAAGAACTTAAGGTCAATAGACTCCAAGTTAGGATGCTTCTGATAAAGTGTCAGGCACATTGATGAAAAAAATTCATTCTTCTGCTGATAACCACATCTATCAGACATCATTCATACTTCTTTAATGTTTCATACTTATAAATACACGAAGCAATCAATTTTTGTTGTGAATTTGTTGCGTCTATATTGACGCAACGCGTCTCTTAGACTATAAAGAAGCTTTGAGCACACTGTGGAGTAGTCACTCGTTAACATTTACTACGGAGTAATCCTCCGCTATAACATTATTTTACGTCTAGTGTCCTGTCTCGTCATCGTCAGTTGTCAAGAGGACCGCCAGGTAACTCCTACAACGCGCTCCTGAATCACTACCCAGCGGCGAGAATTGGGAAGGAATTAGGATAGGGGTAGGGTTTGAAATAACCCTTGGGATTGAAGAAACCCTTCTGAAACAACCAAACTCGTTTTGTCGGAACGAATTTCACATGAGTCCGGGAATCGAATCTGTACCGCCTTAGTGAAAGGCGAGCGAAGTCGCTCTGAAAAACGATATGATTAAAATTAAAATACGTTAGACACATTAGGCCTATAATGCCAGTGAAATACAACTTTCAATTTGTTTATTAAAATATCAACTAGTACATAAATCAGAAAATTAAGTACCATGTACTTGAATTGTTTGCAGAACAACATATTCTCTTAGCCATGCTAAGAATTCTTCATGATCGTTCATTCATTGCCAACGCGATGAAAATAGCTTAATTCAACAAGATTATACCGCGAATGCTAAGAAAGTCACATACTTTGGAAAAAATAATATATTAGCGTGAAAACGTTAAGGGTTAAGTTAAACGTTAAGCGTTAACTCCCAACTGCGAGTAAGAGAATGGTACTATATTTCGCGAATGATTAAAGGATTTGTTTTTTATTTAATTAGACAATAATTGCAGCTAATTTAAAATGAATGTGGTATACACAATGCATGATGTAGATTCCTCTTTTGATAAATTCGCGAAAGCGACAGATTCGTGATATTCATTTTGTATACATGTAAAAGACAAGACAAAAAAATCACGAATGTATTTACAGTCCATTCGGCTGACAGCCCGACCGTCAAGCACACAGACGGCCACAAGCACGGTCAGCCACATACAGTCACAGGCCTGGCCTTCGTCATGACATTCAATTGAATACCTCGGTATCTTCATCGACGTACGCTGGTTCGTTAGAGACCTCTAGATTATGCCAGGAAGAAAGTGGCGGTTATAAATGCAGCATTGACTATAATAATGCCGAACACTGGAGGGCATAGTCATAAAAAGAGAAATATATTGGCTTTGATCGTCTCATCTCTTTTGCTCGATGGATTTTCAGTTTGGGACCCCTCGGCAGGTATGAAGAACTTCGAATATGTAATACGAAAATACGTATTTAGGCTATCTGCTGTCTGGGTAGAACGTATATTCAGCGTCTCAAGTGAAACAGAATGTGTCATCGCTGGGATGCCCTCTATAGATATATCCTGTGAATGAAATACGTTATGGCCAAGGCGACAAGGTACATAACTGCTTGGAACTACTAGAAGAATGACAGTAGCGATGGGACACATCTTCCCAGGAAAGGGGGGCTTACCGATTGATTAATTATGTTCAATTGCGGATCAGTCGGAAACTTATGAAGGCAAACTATTATCTCACAGATATTTTAACGTTAATGGATACTTCAGAGTTTACGCCCGCAGGATCAAACAAAAATGCATTGAGATGCTTAGGATAGACCCGATGTTTTCTGAAAACTGTCGCATATAATCTTACCTCTAAATCAGTTGGAGGACGGTATTTGATTTCCTCAGCTAGAACGACTGGAATTAAGACGGTTGGAGATAGAAAGGGGAGAAATCTTCGATGCCGCATGTCTCCTACCAAGGTTCTAGAAAAGAGATGTCTAGTGACTGAGTCACTGCGAGCATAACACTCCTCGTGATGTAACGCTCATACATGGTTCCGTGTGTATGTTGGACGAGACGTAGAAGTAGTTGGCTTCAGTGCGTAAAAATCTCACGCACTGGGTTGTACGGAATACTTAGTCTTTTGAAAAATTCCACCTACTCTTGCCAAAAAATGTTACAGTCACAGACAAATATTTACAGTCACGACACAGAAACATATAGGCAGTTACAGACACAGTCACCGACAGTCACATATACCAGACAGTCACTGAATCACTGGCATACACAGAGAGAGACACAGAAAACTTTGCCACTGAATCATTTCCGAAACTATTGGGACATTGTGAGTAAGAATTAACACCTAACTTTACCTCTCACAAATATTTAATCATTGCAATGATATAAGTTTTCAACACCGATGATGTAATAATATCACAAGAAAATGAACTACAATGAGCCCTATATAGACTACATAAACGTGGAGAAAATGAGTATAATCTCCGAATATCTAAAAAGAAGATTAAAGTTTTGGTCCATTATGGTAAATACCCTGTCCGATCAAAAATAGAAATTGACGATACAGTGACTGATCAAGTTTCCAATTTTAATTATCTTGGTTGTGATATTAGTTATGACTTGGTCAAAGACATAAAAAAATTAATACATTTCAATCAGTGTGTGAAATAATTAACAAAACTCTTCACAATAAAGGAAAGACACAAAAATGAAATTTTATAAGACAATGGCTGCTCCAATTTTTCTGAATGGAAGCGAATCATGAATAATGAAAAAGAGAGATCAAAGCAAAATTCAAGTAGCATGAGATTTTTCAGAGTTGCTTAAAACAAGACCATATAAAAAATGAAGATACTTGAAAATTCATATTAAATATATATATATATATATATATATATATATATATATATATATATATATATATATATATATAAATATAATGAAAAGATAGAAGAATACACACTACTGGAAGCACTATATTCGAAAAAGTGGATGAAGAAAGAATTCCATGACTAGTGATGAAGCATTATCCGAAACGACAGAGAGATGGCCGAAGACCCAGGAAGAAATGGCCTTAAAGTGCAAGTGAAAACGGAACAGGCACTAATGCCTAATCCTTGACAGAAGATGATGAAGAAGCAGCAATGATGTAAGTATGACAAATTCAATGGTGTTTCTGGCCGCCATGGTCACCAGTGCAGTTTATGTTATATATGCTATAACCCGGAGGTGGTGGTGGTATCACTCCTCCACTGGAACAAGAGAGCTGACCAAGACATATACGTCCAATAGCGGGGTTTCCCACCAGGACCCCCCCCCAGTGGGGCACCGCACTAGCCGGGACAAGCTGTAAGTTCCCAATATGTTGTAGTGTAGTGTATGTAAGTGTAAGTTTGTATGTAAGTAAGGGATGAGGCTATGACAAGGAAGAGAAAAGAAAAATCGCACGCATCGCATGGCCCGTTTGTTAGAGTATTGCTCTGGCATTCACGTGGTACTGATCAGAGAGACCTGGGAAAACTACCGATCAGAGCAGCCGGTCGCTAGATTTCTCCTCCAGACAGCGCCTCAATTCAACCTGTAGCTATCTAGCTAGTGTCGAATTTCTATCACCGATGAGACTCGAATTCTAGTAGTTCCTGATTTAGTCAACTCAGCTAACATTATGCAAGACAACTTATGAAGAAACATACAGTAAATGGGTAATCTAATTTTTGCGTATTTTTTGTATTTTTAAGGTCACTTTTTAACAACTTGGTCATATAGCGACGATTGTGATTGCTTTAACTGCAGGGGAACTGTGGGAAGAATACGTAAAAACAACAGGAACACACAAAATTTCATGCTTGAGATGGGAACCCGTGACCTTTTGAGCCAAGACAGCTATGGCCTTTCAGCATTAGTTACTTCGGCTATCCAGGCCAGCGGGTATTCTCGACAGGAAAGGTGTTCATTCCAAGATTCTAACAAACGAGGGTACATTGTGTTTATGCTGACAGACAATAAAAACTAGTATTCCGCTGAACCAGTAGCACAGTCAGAGCATATGAAGTAGTTGCATCAATGAGAGTGCTATTCCAGAATATAAAATATGGAGAGTATCTGTTGGCAGACCTCAAACAGTTTTTCATGTTTCTCGGTCATAAACACGAATAACCCAAATATAGCAACAAATATGACAGAAGAACTAGTGAGAAGCTTTGGGCCCGAATAGAATGGCCTGGAACAGAAGAAAGCATTGTGAAGATTAAAAATTGCAGAATACCTTCCCCGTACATTTTGGAAGATACTCTATCGAGCCTTTTATCGCCGAAGTAGTGTTTCCTTGATAAATGATACAACACTCCAAATAAACGTTGGTTATATGAGCAGTTGTTTTTCTATAAAAAATTGTACAATCGTTAGATTTTAACTGCATATGCACCGTCAAATTCTGTGCGGATCAACAACCGTTTGTTTTAGATCAGCCTCTCCCTCCGACCTCACCAGAGGAATATAGGTGTTAGAATAAATGTTATAAACTTCTGGTTGGAGTAGAAGGATCGTAAATGATTACTTTTTGCCAATGAACATATCATGAGAAATTTCATATAATCGAGTTACACAAGTGATATTGTAAGAATTGTAGGCAAATCTGTGTGCACGGGTGCTCGCCAGGTATCGATTCCCATGACGATCAGTTTTTTTGATCTTTAAAGCACATGCGGAGATGCCCCTTGTTTTGTTCCTGGATAAAAATGTAGCTTCACTATGTTTTCTTGAATTTTTCCAAAATTAGCAGAACAACTAATAACTTAGAATAACAGATATGAAAGTATGTAATAATGATATTTCAGAAAAGGAGATTTTATAATATTCTACAAAATACAACAATACTATACAATACAAATACACATTCTATAGAGCATCTTTAAGCGAAAAAAATTCACAGTATTATCTAATTACAATACAGGTCTCTCGACATGTGTGAGTGTGTGCCTCAAGAATAAATGTTACAACTTTCTAGGACACGTAGAGAAGACGAAGTCGAACACTTTTGCCAATGAACGTATGGAGACAGATTTAATACCAGAAGTAACACATATGACAGTTGTCTTTGACAGTGGGCAATCCATAATGCATTGGTGTTAACCATGCACAAGAAATCACCTAGACTCAGATAGAACGTGACCTGCCAGACACCACTACATGATGGGTTGCCTACCAATCGTGGGCAAATTTTACATGTGAAATTCCGTCCAATGCAATTGTTCACAATACTTATTCATTGGTAAAATATAATCGTCATCGATCACTCTAAATGAATTAGAAGTTTGAAATGTGTTTTCTGAGACAATCTTTATAATATACAATTATTTACAGTAATTTATACATGAAATGTAAATAATGATGGGGTAGAGAAATGCAATTATAACAATGCATTAGCGTAACCGTTAAAGGTAATAACAGCTTCAATACTTGAATAAATGACCCGTACAATAATTTAACAATTTGTAAATTCTGTTGAACACATTTATCTTGATACAATGAAGTATACAATGAATTTTGTACACACCGAGTTCTCTCTCAGTAGCTCTTATCGTACGTTTGCTAGTTGTAATTTTCTTCGCATTGTTTTAACGTTCTGATCTTCGCAAATATGATGAATCGTGGAGTCGTGACATTTTTACCATAAGGTTTACTGAATATAAAACAAAATGGTAAAATGTTCTTATCATTTTGCACGAAAATGTCGCATACTAAACTATAAAAAACTACTGTCACGTTAAAATATAAATTTTATTACGAAGGCTAAATTCCATAAATATCAAATTTCCACGAAGAAAATTTGGACATTCAGTGGTTACCTAAGTGCAGGCCAACATTTAACGCAATTTACAGAAAGAATACGGTAAAATCTTTGTTACCAATAATCGCCATACTTTCATTTTCGCGGTTTCCGTTTCTTGAACTAAGAAACCATTAAGGAGTACCGTTAAACTCAGTATAGTAGAGAGTTCCACTCTGGTGATTAGTTCGCGCTGCTCGCGCGGTTTCTCACGACCAAGTATACAACGTAAAGAAATTTACACATTCTCTAAGCAAAAAAGTAAGAGCACGAAATAAAACCCTAGATTAAGTCTAAACTTCGAATTATTTTTTATGCATCAAAGAAAATTTGAATCACTGTCGTGATTTGCATATTTCAACGGCAAAAATTGTTATATGTATATGTGAATTAGGTTTTTGTATTTTGAGTAAAAAATGTCGATGGTAGTTAAATTCTCGCTAATAAAATGAAATAATATTTATTAATAAAATAAATTATGATTGATAAATAGAAATGACACATAAGTAGTGTATGTCGATATTCACCAGTCAACAGAACAATATGAAAACGTGTATATGAATGTGTGCGAGCGAGGGGTAGAGCGAGGGGTAGAGCGAGGGGAAGAGCGAGGGGAAGAGCGAGGGGGAGAGCGAGGGGGAGAGCGAGGGGGAGAGCGAGGGGGAGAGCGAGGGGGAGAGCGAGGGGGAGAGCGAGGGGGAGAGCGAGGGGGGAGAGCGAGGGGGAGAGCGAGGGGAAGAGCGAGGGGAAGAGCGAGGGGGAGAGCGAGGGGGAGAGCGAGGGGAAGAGCGAGGGGAAGAGCGAGGGGAAGAGCGAGGGGAAGAGCGAGGGGAAGAGCGAGGGGAAGAGCGAGGGGAAGAGCGAGGGGGAGAGCGAGGGGAAGAGCGAGGGGAAGAGCGAGGGGGAGAGCGAGGGGAAGAGCGAGGGGGAGAGCGAGGGGAAGAGCGAGGGGGAGAGCGAGGGGAAGAGCGAGGGGAAGAGCGAGGGGGAGAGCGAGGGGGAGAGCGAGGGGAAGAGCGAGGGGAAGAGCGAGGGGGAGAGCGAGGGGAAGAGCGAGGGGAAGAGCGAGGGGAAGAGCGAGGGGAAGAGCGAGGGGAAGAGCGAGGGGAAGAGCGAGGGGAAGAGCGATGGGAAGAGCGAGGGGAAGAGCGAGGGGGAGAGCTGGCGCAGAGCGAGGGTGACAGGGGAAAGAGAGGGTGAGAGGGGGAAGAGAGGGTGAGAGGGGGAAGAGAGGGTGAGAGGGGGAAGAGAGGGTGAGAGGGGGAAGAGAGGGTGAGAGGGGGAAGAGAGGGTGAGAGGGGGGAAGAGAGAGTGAGAGGGGGAAGAGAGGGTGAGAGGGGGAAGAGAGGGTGAGAGGGGGAAGAGAGAGAGCATTATTTCTAACTTTAGCAATTTTCCATAATTTAGAGACTTCACGAAATGAGATCTGCGCAATTTTTAAGCACCTTTTGCGTGAACAAAAATTTAAATCGTGAAAAAAATATGCGATAATTTTTTCTTAATTGAGAAAAATTTTTAATTGCATTATCTTCAAGCTGAAATTACGGAAAACTTCTCGTTTTATAAAAAAATGCATATGAGCTTTTTTAAAGATTAATTTTTTATAATATTTCATTCAAGACAAAATCTTTAAACTTCAACTTTTGCCATGATAATTTTTGCAATTTTCGGAAATACAGAAATTGCCGAAAATGGGAACAGCACCACTTGCATAGTATTTTTTAATACATATGATGAGAAAATTAAAAGAATGTTGGAGCCGTTGTTTATAAATTGATTATATTTCACGCAAAAATAAGCCGTTTTGCCGAAAACCAATTTTTTTGGTTTCACAAAACTTGGGTATTTGCCACACAAAGTATTAGTGGAAGTAATTTACTACATACAGGAGCACGATTTGTCCACTTTTCCGATATCAAGTAGTCACAATATGACTTTTTCCGTGGGAAAATTGCCACTCTACGTTACAAAACAGAAATACTCTCTCTTTGCTACCCAAGTACAGATGGGACCAATACGTCTTTAGCGTTAATATTCAGTCAGTTCTCGAATGTTAGAGAGACATTTTCTTTCGCTGTTCGCTGCTTCTTCGTAGTTTCATTCATCATCCATAGTGTCTTATACCATAGAAGAAAACGCGACCAACATAGAGTTTTATGTTGCACACTTAGAAAAGCTCTAGTATGACAGTATCGTTTAGAGACGGGATTGTCCCAAACTCTATTAGAGTGCGGGTGGGAGTCTGGGCTAGAGTTACTGGAAGTGAAAGGTGCAGACCGCAGGAAGAAAAGGACCAACAAAGGCGTTGAAAATCAATAGATGACTGACGACAGGAGACCTGTATGAAAGTTCCTAGGGGTATCCAGGGTAAAAACATGGACACTATCGATGAGAAAAATACAATTCTTCTACCAAAAAGACACAAATGGGTGAAATCATTCCCGCAAAATAAGGGTGTAAAGTTTTAACTTAACTCTTGCCCACAGAGATTAATTTCGATGAATAGCAATTGCATCATTTATGTTATCAGCGCGCATTAAACATTTTTAAACATTACATTTGCTTTATTTTTTCTTTATAAGTGGTAAACAACTCGAAAATTATGGATTCTAGGCTAAAATGCCTGAAATGAACAAACGAACCAAAAAAAAAATCATAAAGATAAAGAACATTCTACTTTGCTTTAAAACAAACTCCACATTACTTCGAAAAGCATGTTTTGCCGGTGTAACTATTCCTGAAGCAATAGTAATTTGCGTGAAGACCGATACAATTTCAGCAAAGTAATGCTCTATCATCACTTAAAAATTAAAATGAAATAAAACATTTGCATCAAAAATTCCAAAGATACTCATTTGAGAATCACCGTCATCCTTTCTAACGAATGTAATCCTCCCAGCCTCGCCGTAACAGTCAATTCCGTCAAAATGATTTCTGCTTCTGTCTGTAAACCATAACAGAAAATGCTGAAATTATTTAAACACGTTCCCTATTATTGTTTAAACCAACTTTTTAAGTTTTTCCACCTGGATCTAACAATTCAGCCAATGCTCAAATGTAGACACAACGTATAGCGATTAGTCACTACCTCGACACTTCCTTCCTTACATTGATTCACTCTTATGTTCGGATATTATATTTATAAAATCTTCCACCGCATTAAAAAGCAACAGCTGTTCGAAAACTGATTTTAGTGAGGCCACAAAAGGCGTATCCCGATTGCGATATGAGAAGCACATATACCCTAAAGAAAGTACTTGTTTCTATTGAATGGGGAGCTCTCAGTTCTGAGCAAAACTTATTGCACGTTTTCTATATTTCTGTATCATCAATATGCAATTTTTTTAAAATGTCAAAACATATGTGAATGATCAAGTGCTCTTACTAAAACCTTCCTTCAAATATTAAATACATAGTTTTGTTGCAGCCTCAGACGCAGTGAGAAAATATTGTACTTCGCAGAGACGCGGTGTCACATGTTATCACCTTGTCAGTTGTATCGCTGAGTTGCAGCGTTAATTTGTCATAATGTGTTCGTGTTTCCCATGGCAAGTACAAGAATGACACAATGCCGACACGCATCAGGATGTTTAGAATAAGAGGACATAAAAAACGGACAAAACAATATAATAAGCAGACAATGATACATAATCGGGAAGTCCTAAGAGTCGTGGCAAACCAACACCCAGCAGCATGTGCAGCGGCTCTTCCGCCTTTGATAGTGGGTACTAAAACCAGTCTCATCTTGTCAACTGAACAAATATTTTTGCAGGGCAACATCAGTAGCCGCAAGCATTAAGCAAAACCTTACAACCAAGTGCATCGGTGATTAAGAGATTGCGGGTTCGTCCCGTCCAGGTGCCGCAAATTTGATAATGCATTCAACTTGCCCGTGTTTCTGACGCTTCCTGAAGTTGAATTCCTATGTCTGACCGGTGGCATCGGTGATTTACCTACTCGCCTTCAAAATGCCGAAAAAGACTGACCGGGACGTTCTAGGTTTCGAGTCTCGACGGTGGTGGATTTTCGACACTTGCTAGATATCTAGGTCGAATTCAGCCGCTGCTGTCTGGAGGAGAATTCTAGCGGCCGACAACTCTGATCGGTAGTTTTCCGTAGTTTCGGCGATCAATACCAGGCTATTGTTGGAGCAAAATCCTAAGAAACGGGTCATGGACCGCGAACGATCTTTCGTTCCTGTCCGTGTCCTATCCTCTCTCGTTCTCACTCACACTTACACCCACTACATTACTACACGTATCGGGAGACCAGTCAGGAACTTATTCCGGTTGAGGCGGTGCCCCGCTGGGGGAGATACCGGAGGGGAAATCCCCTGTAAGTCGGCGCCTGGAATCACCATCACTGCCGCTTTCCAGGATACATTTACTACAGTATCGGGACCAATGAACATATCAGTGGGCGTGCCTGGAAACATCAATCAATAAATCATCCGGAACAGGACCCTACACTTCGGCTCACAGACCGCACGCGGTTTTACCTTCCCACTCTTTTTCCTCCCTATTCGTCCCCTTTTTGGACGGGGCACCGTGGGTACACTCCGTACCTTCCACCTTATAATCGGCACGCGCCCGGTGGGGAAGAGGCCTCGACCCGTTACGGATTGAATAAGATTGATTGTTAATACTTCCACATTCATCATTTTCCCAGAAATCTATTTACACGCTGTCCTTCGATACTTTCCCATTTCCCTGGTCGTTGATTTTTGATCTTTCAACAGATATTATCTAATATCATTAGCTCTTAATATCGTAATGGCAGGCAGTTCTGACATGATCAGAATGTAAAAATTCCGCATGTAGTAATGTCATTACATATTTCTAATCTCGCAGAGCAAGATATATTTTAAAAGATATTTTAGCACATTTTTATTTAACCAACTCTAAAATTCGTAATTAAAAAACTGTAATCTCTAAAACAGCACTGGTTTCTGTCACATGTATCAACAACTTATCCAATAAGGTGGAAAATTTTGAAAGTGAAAACTCCAATCACTTTCTATTAAAATTAATTTACAATGATAGAATAAATGATACTTCTTTCCGTACAACGTATGGCGATTGTAAGAAGTTTATTAAAAATATCATCTGAATATGAGAGGCAAGCCATATTCCGATGAAGGATACAAACAAGAGTGGAGAGTAGTAAAATATTGTGTACGAAAAAATGTTCTCCTAATACTTTCATCGTAGAAAACAAAACGTTAAAAAATGCTCGTTATTTTTTCTGTATTTTTAATGAAAAGTAAAGTTTTAGAGATGTAATTCGACACAGCCATCTTATCTACATTACAAGTCATGCTTAAATCAAAAGCACTTCTAAATTAGAAAAGTATGAATTAAAGGAGACAGAAATAAGATTCTTGCATTTTGAGAGAAATAAATGTCACGGATCAACTTCGCTGATGATTAGTAAGGTCACTGATAAGTAAGGGAGCATCAAAGAAGTTCATTTGTTTACTGTACAAAAATCTATTTGAAAATCATACAAGAAATTTAATTTATGTGCTTCTCATGCCCCAGCTGATGTATTCCATTCATTACAATGTATATAGTAAGTGGATTTTGTGCAATTTTCTCTGAAAGATGCACATTAAAAATTGAATGCAATAATGAAAAAAGACATCACTAATGCATTCCCTTATTTTTTTATAAAAATGTCAAATGATTGTTAAATAAATCATTTGACAGAATTGGGGATAATTATGTGATATATTCTGTTTAAATATTCAATAGAAGCGATATATTTAGAATTCTAGCTCGCAAAAGAACCAATTCCTTCCGCACGAATTTGAGCCGCCATTTTGTGAACGTATTTCCTGAAGATGACAGGTCTTCCAGAGTAAGAGTCTGTCGTCTTTAACAGTTCTATTTATAAAATGGCTATTCAACTGTCACTTTCACATTTCCATTGTATACGTTTCTTTTGCAAAATTCATTGCAATTTTATGACTGTGCTGCTTCAAATGTAAAAATTGTTTAATTATCATTATATACGTTGAAATGTCACTCTCTGTATAAATAGATGTAGCTGTTCATCGATCAACAAATATTATATCTTAAATATTACTATAATTATACAAATTGTATCATTGCAAAGTTTAAAATGTACACAAAATTAATATCTGAAATTTCCCCACTATATTTGTCACTTTGAAAAAATTATAGTTAAACTTAAATACATACATAAGTCGTATACTTTTCTGGTCGCAGCATTGTTCGCTTTACCGAAGGGTAGAAAATGCAAAGTCTTTAAAAAGAAATATTTTGAAGTTTCAAATTTTAGTTGAAAATCCCAAGTGCCAAGCAATATGAAAATTTTATTTCTGGAAATGAGGCTTTAATGGTCACTTTAAACATGTCTAAGTTAAATATTGCGGCGTGTGTAATGTGTAACATTATGCACTCAAAGTGTTTACGACAAAATTTTAGTACCTGAGATACCAGAAAAATGTATTTTTTACTACTACACACTAGGACATAATATTGCAAACTAGAGTCTCGTTCAAATGCGGGTCAATATGTTGTCACTTCACGGAAAGTTTTGATGAGTCAGGGTTTCCATTATTACGATCGAATATTTATTTATTGAACAGACTTAGAATGTATGAAATGTATTTTCCCTTTACCCAACTGAAAACCGTTTTTAAACAAAAAAAACATTCAAGATTAACTAAATGAATCATATCCGAAACAAGACATATAATAAAAACACTTAAATGAGTAGTGTTTGCATTTAAGACGATTCTTCGACAGTATACTTTTACACAAAAAATTGTCATTGTTGAGCATATTCGCATAATGCATGTAAATGTGAAATATTTAACATATTGCCGTTCATAAATTTGAGACATGTTCTTACCTCAATTATCGAACTGAAGTGAATGCGAAGTCTTCGCCTGAGTTGACACCTGTACGAGCGAACTCTTTCACACACCAATAAGAATAGTGTAAACACAAAATAGAATGTAGTGGAATTTTCTCGAAGATCGATCTTCTATTTAATATCAACTTTAGAACAAAAATCTCACATCATCAAGACCACATCAAATTTCACTCGAGACGCGACCGAGCGAAGTGCGAAACAAAACTCAGTTAACACAGCAAAGCACACGATAATGAACCTTCCAAAGCGGCAAGAGCAGCCAGGTTGAAGAAAAAGTCTCAGTGAACTACTTTTACTGAAAATAATTATTACACACCTGTAGAATCCATGGGATTGCGGCACTATCGTTGATTTGTGAATATGCTGTAGTGCTATATTCCATAGAAGAACTTTGAAGATTTATTGTTTAAACATCAGTCCATAGCATTTATCTGATGTATTTTTAGAAAAGAGCAACAAATTCGCACTATTCTTCTACTTCACGGAAGAAGGGAGGTTTTCCTTCCACCGAAATTCGATTATGGCACGTTCACCAAACACGTGGGACACTCACACACTCGCATGAACGCACACGCACACGCACAAGTCCACGCGCACGGCCCGTCCGCTCAATAGATACCGGCAAGCAGGGCCGCTCCCTTCGCGCGGGCGAAGGACTGACAGAGTGCGCGTCTGCGCGAGCATTGTTCCGAGTCGACTGGGCGTCTCGCGTCGTCGCCGGCCGATAGCCGACGGTGCACGAAGAGCGCCGAAGAGACTCGAAGGCTGTCCTGGCCCCGCGTCAGTGACCGCCCGCTTCCCGGGTGCTCTCGAGCGGGAAAGAGAGCGGACAATTGCTCATGACGCACCGAGAGTTCGCGATGCCGGGAAGTGGGGAAAATGTTTCAGTTCCTTGCTTTCGTCCATGAGAGACAGGCAGATCTCAAATCTCGCAGCGCGCTGGAGCACGGCAGAGAACAACGTTCGCCTAGGTGATCGCCTAAGTTTGCCTAGGCCCCGCAAACGAGTTTTCTTTGAATGTTTCACAGTAATTAATTGCATCCAGGCACATGGCAGACACTAACTACTAAATAATCAAAAAGATGTAATCAGAAAATCTTCATGCTAAATGTGAAATTAACTATGTCATAATATAAGGTTCTGAAAGGTTGGGCGTAATTAATTGTATGTTTACATCCTTTAGCCTAGATGTATCGCTAACTTCAATTTCAACATTTATCAGTAAATTAGAATGGTTTCTGAGGTAATTAATAGCAATTTTCAGGAGTAATTTTGTGATATATCAAAACTTTCTTATGTCATTTTACTGAGAAATGCTTCGTCTCAGAGCAATAGAGAGATGCCGTCTGTTGTTTCATAATGACCTAAGTATTTTCCTAAGGATAAATAGAATTGGTACGCATATTTTCTCATATGATCGAAAAGAAAATCTACTTTTTTCGGATCCAAGCAAAGAAAAGCGCATATTTAGGAACTGGTGAAATTGGGAAGAGAATAACGACAGCCGTGTATTGAACTGGAACCCCACAAACTTTTCTCAATGATACCTGAGAACCAAGTTCATAAACTGGAACGCGTGATTCCGGTTACGCGAATAATCACCCGAGTTTGTCACTTGTGCATTGGATCTCGAAAAAAGGTTTCATTTTTTTTTTCAAATGAATGACTCAGGCTGCGACGGATTTTGAAACTTACACAGTTTTCTAGCATCTGTACTGCTGAGCTCAAAACTGTAAATTTAATTGTTTTTGGTGATACTAAAAGGGACAAGTTTTTTTACCCTGAAATGACTCCTGCTCCAGGCCGTTATTTTCGTAAGGTTGAGATTAGTTTAATCACTTCCTCTTATTGTATTTCAAATTTAAAAAATAACGTAACACATTTTCAGCGTCCAGATTTTACGCCCAAATGCTTTATCACTCCGTAATCTACCCAGGTGACTTATTTTCCAAACTGGTTCTTGAACCTGCGATTCCTTAACGGTTAAATGTCTACAAGCGTTGCATCGATAAGTGCAATTATTAAGGCGATCTGAAACAATCAAGAGAGTCGATTGCGTGTGGGAATCGCGAATTCGACGAAAAGTTACCGGAAATTTCCTTGGAAATGTTGAACATCGAGTTAGTGACGTCCGCCGGAGTCGAGTTCGTAGGTTGACTGCTCCTGTCGGTAATTTTAGTGGCTTCCTTGATCTCTTTAGGCGAATGCCAGAGCAGCACCCAATACAAATTGGCCGCGGCCGGCTCGAAACAGTTTCTTCATATTCCCTTCCTTTCCCATTCACAACAATCAATCCGGTCTGAGAAGCCATCAGCGAGTCGTCCCCTACCCCTATACATCAGGAAACGATAGTGGGAAAAAGGTCAATTTCCGAAGTGAATAGAATAACATGGAATGGATAGTTGACATCTTCGCTGCAGCTTCAATTAGAATATTTTCAACTAGAATTCATAATAGTTTCCATTATAGAGTTTTGTAATTCCTGCACTTCTACCAGGAGGTGAGAATACTATCGATTAGCCAGAGTTTGAAAGCATCATAATCAATTGTTTTTGTATCTTTTCATTCAAGGGATAATGACCCTATCTTTCCTCCTCTACTCAATCTGTTCCTTACAGCAAAATTGCGTCTATACAATACAGAAGCAGAATCTATTCGTTTTCGACGATGGCATTCATTCTCTGTGTAGGACATCATTCAACAACATTTTGTTCTCATATGAATTAATCCTGGAAACGAACACACCATTATCGAGCTAGATGAGTCGAACTGGATGGCCAAGGTAGCTAGAGCATGTGCAGAGGAATGGTCGCGGGTTCGAGTCTTGCCGAGGGCATGGTCAGTGGCGTAACGTTCGGCCCACTGGGCCCGCAATGCGAGCTGGCGAGGAAGCCTATTTTTAGGGGACATTTTTATTATTTAAGGTACTTAAATAATACTAAAATTGGTATTATTAACTACTTATATTTTCTACATACTTTTATAAAGGGAGCAGGATAAAAGTTTTGCGGGCGGACCCGCACTCGTTTTTGTACGCTACTGGGCATGGTTCTCCCTTATCTTTTACGCATGTGCGTTGTCGCGGAAGGTTTTGTGAGTCTGCTGACCACACACCGAGAAGGCCGCAAGTGTGTCAGTGTCTAGTGTAAAGGTTAATGTGTTCAAATGTGAGATATAGTGAGTACACGGCGCGGGTAGTCCAAATCGGCATTCCCTAAAACTATTTTTTTTTTTAATCACTGTTCACAATCGCTGTTCACAACACCTTAGATTGCTCACTCCTTTGAAACTGGATAATAGACATTGACTAATGTAGAAAATGCAACTTTTTTTAGATATATCAATTCAGTGAAATCTCAAATGGAACGTCCATATAAATAGGTTGAACAATATATTAAATTTTATTAAGCTACTCATTAAGAATTGTATCTATCCCAGTGAGCTACACACGAGAAATTTACGATATACAGAAGAAATTTTGTAAGACACATTATGACAACCCCAATAACACTGATCCTGCTCACTAATATGACTCCTATCCTCAAATAGCTGGCTAACAATGCCATGGCATTGCCAGCTGCCTAGCCGTCGTTCTCACTTGTGACCCAAATAGTATCGTACATAAAAGCGAGTCAATTTAGACAACGGTCCAAATTCGGTGAGTTATTTAATTGATATCAAAAAACAAGTTAAAATCTGTGTGAAGTAGTATGGGAGAAGTAAAACTAGAACACATTTTCTTGAGTTCTGTTATTTCCATCCTAACTCATACACTATATTTAGTTAAATATAATATATTAAAAAAGAATGTTTGTTTGTTGGTTGGTTGGTTCGTACTTAATGCGCTGCCATGCCGTTTATTCGATAAAACTTTGTCAACTTATTGCTTGCACTTGTGGGAAGAATACAGGCATTTTACGATGGGAATGTGCATATGTCTGCACACGTAGACGTTGCGCGCGTTGATGATTTTATGTTGAGCCAAGCGCCCCTGTTCAGGCTCTCAACGCAACGGCGCTCCACGTGACCCGCAACACCTCGAAGTATTAAGAGTGTCTGTCCCTGCCACTGTGCAATAAAGCCCAGGAGCTCCAGATACTGAGGGAGACAGAGGCAGACATAGACGCAGAGAGAGAAACAAACAGAAAGACACAGAAAGAGACAGACGGAGATGGAGAGAGGAACGGGAAGAGAGACGGGCAGTCATGGAGAGACGGAGGCAGAGAGGGCCAGGAACCGTGAGAGAGACGGAGAGAGAAAGGGAGAGGGAAGGAGAAAGAGAGAGATGGAAGGCGGGACACGTCTGCCGGGCGCCGCTAGTTACAAATACGAGTAGCAAAGAGAATTTTGGAAAGAATTGGTAAGAAAGTGTTCGGATGGAATAAAAACATTTTCAAAGGCAACTCAGCCACAAATTTTGGCAAGTATACTTTATCGTGCCCTGCGAGAAGGAATCGACTTACTGCCACGACGACATGGGGAATGATTATTTGAATACCCATATTCCCCACTGAGCTGAAGACAACGTGCATAGATAAGTGATGCTAATTCTATTTTGAGGATGATATAAGTGCCTCCTTCCATTCCATTTTTAGGATTTATATTATCAGTCACCACATTTAATAATTTAATAATCCATCTATTGAACATATCTATCTGCTTTCGAGAATATTTTTATTTCTCTAAATATACTTATGTCAAGATATTTTTAGTCTGGTTATACCAGATAATATCTGCTACTTTTTCGTTGTACACTGAGTACTTGTTGCACTATGTATAATGCTCTACTGGTAGCACGTTCACATTGATCTCATATGTGATTGCTCTCATATGTGTGAGACCCGGCACTAGTTGCGGTGAATTTCATGGTAAAAGTAACATCGTCTCAGCAATTAATAAAGATACTGAGTTTATAATAAGAATGAAATTCGATTACAAAAGTTTTCTGGGAGATGAGATCTGATATTCTAAATACATACCACGCAGTACAAATATTCGTCGCAAAACGTATCAGGATTATGTACCATTTAATGCATGATTAACTTTCCTATTTCTTATTAATTACATATTTCTTCTTGCGCATTAGTCCCATAGTAGCAATTTTTCACAATTCTCTTGTCCTGCCCATACGCGTCTCTGAACCGATTCAACCTGTTGCATCGGCGACAGAACTACAAGTTTTTCATTTCATGAGCACGTACGCGATGAGCAATTACTTGTTATTGTTTTAGTCAAATCACCGACTTTGACGTCTCAGTGGAAAATCCGCTTCTTCTGTAGAATCGTATTGATCAAGAGGTCCTCGTGTTGAGTCCCGAACGTCTCAGAATTTTATCTCTAGCTATATAGCTTGGTTAAATTCGTCCCTATCTGGAGGAGAATTCTAGTGCTGCTATGATCTACAGACAGCTGCTCTGATCGGCAGTTCTGGTGGATACTCCTTTAATACTAGGCGAATAGTAGAGCAGAACGGTATGCAGACAGGAAGTTTTACCGGCCCAATTTAAATATATTTTGAAATGTTTAACGATTTTGCATATTTGCCACCGGCAACGACGACTTCAGAACAGTGTCCATCGGCGTCCACAAGAGGTTTTCTGCTCGTATTTGGAATACTTTCTGAACATGTGTAAAATGAAAATAGTAGGAATAAATGTGAAGAAATATTTGAATCAGTATTGAAAAACAATCTGCCAATGTTCACTGATTGAGGACCCTAAAAAAAGTAAAAAAACGAAACTATGTGATATTGTCTGGATCATGACGAACGTGTCATGGTTGATGAAGAGGTAGTTACCTTAATAGCTGAATTGAAAACTGTAAATAATGACATGTATTTTAATATAAAGCAAAACAGCCTAAACATCAATATTTAGCTCGCCAATGGCTTGGCTAGTGAATCTAAATGTAATGGCCAACCGAATATAATATAAACCCATTTCATAACAATGAAACTGATAAAATTATGGTACATTATATTTAGTATGTCCAGGTTTGCTATTTTAAAATGATAAGTTATTAATAAATATATTTAATACTTTTTTGTATGAAATCTATTTCAAGTTTCATTATTTTTTGCAATAAATTCAAAATGCTGAATGGCGCCCCTCTCTATTGGCATTAGTGAATATAACACCTTCCATGCCTGTCATACTCTTGACATGTCATTTTGTGTACTTGGAAATGGGAACAGTCCTAGAAACAAATAACGTGTGCCTACAGGTTAGTGTCTCCTTGTGAACTCCAGGTTGGTGCATACTAACACCAACAATAATGAATGCGGATCGGAAAAATCATAAAAATTGAGGTTTTATCAATGCAAGTCGAGAGTAAAGAAGGATCAGTGTTTTGGAGAAAGTTTCCGTGAGAAAAGAAGTCATGCAAGTAAAGTGACCGACTCCACGAAAGTAAACATTTACACATGAAAAGAAAAAACATTATTTTCAAACTTGATCAACTTTAAAAACGTTTCAATCAGATTTTTCAGTTAAAAATTAAAAAAACACATTAAACGTCGTAGTTGTTTACGACGTAAGTGTCGTAAGGCATTTTATTAAAATAGAAAATTGGAGAACCAATGAAGTATTACAACAAGATTAACAAGACTATAGTACGTTTTATCCACATTTAAAAAATTATAATGTACAATAACTTTTGTTTAAATTAGATTTACTGCAGCAAAATGTGTCAGAATAATATTGATAGTAGTTAATAGAAGTCCATGAATTAATTATTGGAACATGCATGGTCTTATAATATTCAGTATGAAAACGATAATAGTTAATAACGGACCATGGATTATTAGATTACTTGTGTAACAATTATTACAAAACAAGTCACTTGCGCAAAGTGCGGCTTTAAGTAACCAAGGAGAATAAACTTCTATATATTAATATTGCAATTTTAGATATTAATATTACAGCATTCTAATATTTTAATTCTCGTTGAATGGAAATTATATATTTGATTGCAATAATAATCGAATCTGTTAAACTTTTTGAAATATACAAAAATTCTTTAGATAACATACCTAATATATAAAGAACGCACGTGATTAACAGTCATCGCGGATCATCATCCACAATGAAAAGGTGAAATTTGGAATATATGTCCGTATTACGATGTATGCATTCACTAACAAAGGATATTTCAAAATTCAACCTCTGAAGTTTTTTTCGAGGAGGGGGGTTAATAGGGTTCTGTTTGCAAACCGCAGTGCAATAAAGTATGACAGACTGCGGCGCAGTGGTGCTGGTAGGGTAGGCGTAGTCGCGGAGAGGGACAGGGAGAAGTGGTGACGGACAGCGAGGGGCGCACGAGAAGAATGGGCGTGGCGAAGCAGAAATTACGGAACGAGCTGGGGTGGAGTATTGCGGAGTGAGGTAGAACAAGACGGGGAAGAGCGGAGCCGGGCATAACGGCGGGGCGGAGATGGGTGGGGTGAGCAGGGTTGGGGCACGCAGGGCGGGGCACGCAGAGCGGGGCAGGCAGGGCGGGGCAGGCAGGGCGGGGCAGGCAGGGCGGGGCAGGCAGGGCGGGGCAGGCAGGGCGGGGCAGGCAGGGCGGGGCAGGCAGGGCGGGGCAGGCAGGGCGGGGCAGGCAGGGCGGGGCAGGCAGGGCGGGGCAGGCAGGGCGGGGCAGGCAGGGCGGGGCAGGCAGGGCGGGGCAGGCAGGGCGGGGCAAGGAGGGCGGGGCAAGGAGGGCGGGTAAGAACGGAACAGAGCACCACGGGGAGCTGCGGGGCGAGGCGGGGAGAGCCGAAGCGGGTGGCGCGGGCGGGGCAGGTTAGGTCACGGTGGGGCGAGGAGGAGCAGGATGAGTGAGGTGTGGTGGGGTGAGATGGGGGGGGGGAGAGGTGAAGCGTGGAGGTAGCATGTCGGTTCTTCTGTAGACTCTAATTTACCTTGAAATTTCGATGGATGAGGGTTAATATAAGCACCACCCGCCCACTTTGCTGGGCGGAGCTCACACATCTAGGACGAGTTAATAGACAAACATTGTTACCTGCATTTCACAAAATCAAAATTAAAGTCGACTGGCGCCATACAATTGCTAGACAATCGATAACTTAACCTGGGACATAGCCTACATAGGGCTCGATACCATTAAAATCAGTTTAACAGTCTACACACATTTGGCCGTCAAATATCTTTACTTTCATTTTTACTTTCTTCCCTTAGTACTTTTTCGTAGTGGAGTGAAAGTATTGTAAATCTGAGGCGGAAATCGGCAATTTTTCGATAGAAAACCCCGTTCTGTCGGGTCCCGGTAACGAAAAAATTGATGAATCTTGTTGGGAACGAAAAGAGGAACGTGCTTTAACACGTTGCGTAATAAAAATCCACATTTTGTGCGTTCTTCATACAGAAAAATTGATTGACAACAAAACGTCAATCTTCCAATACTGCAGTTCACCGAATAAATTTTGAACGTTTGCAACTTTCTTAAATTCCGAGGTTTTAACGGAAATAATATCTGTGTCAGCTTTTAACTAATACTTTCGTTACACAAAATTTAATAAAAAATTGGAGCGATTTTTGAGAAAATTTTGAAAATGAGGCTTCATGTACAGTACTATTAGAATGCCGGCATGTGTGGTAGTGTAGTGTATGTGTAAGTAAGGGGTGAGGAAAGAACAAGGAAGAGGTAGGATAGATCGCGAGCCGTCCGAGGCTCCGGCATTCGCGTGGTAAAAATGTCGAAAATTCTGCCACCGTCTGGACTCAAACTCTAGGACCTCCTGGTCAGAGGCACTGCAGTGACTTCCATTGATGCTCTGAGCTACCTAATTGGGCCATTATGTAATGAAAATATTATAACAACCCGATAGGAGAATATAATGTGATATCTAATGTATAAAAATCAATGTTTGTTTGCTTGCTTGTTTGTTTGTGTGTGTGTTTGTATTTAATGCGCTGGTGTACCGTTCGTCCATTTGCGATAAAACTTTGTCAACGTATAGCTTGCACTTGTGCAAAAATATAGGCATATTGCAATGGGAATGTGCATATGGCTGTTGCATATAGACGCGTGTTGATAATGATTTTATACGGTTATGGTTTCTTAAGGACCCCTGAACAGAAGCTCTACGCAACCTGCCGCACCCTGAAGTATTAAGTGCATCTTCGGTGCATGTTCTGCCCCTGTGAAATTTCGTCCGGAATTATTACTTGTACTTAATCTCGGAAAGTAAATAAATTTCTCCAAGACAATGTCACAGCGAAAGCATGCCAAAAGTTGATGGAGAACGTTTAATAATAGGACACTTGACAATCATATTCGCGAGAGTCTTATCTATTACAATTTTTGCAGAACGTAGCGTTAAATGTAATTAACAATCATGTGAGCAGTAGTGTGTGAAGTATAATACATTAGTGAACCATTGCTCGGTCCACTAGCAATGACTAAATAGGGAGATAATTTGTAAATTTTCTGTTACTACATATTTTAGGGTACGGTCAGAGAGGAGAGTTAGTTTGGCGTCTGATTACGCCAAACGTTTCCTCGCCCGAACACGAATCCGCTCAGAACACACCCTTTGCTTTCTCACATACTATTTCTTGTATAAATAAAGTAACGTAATGTAAAAATCAGTCTCACCTACAATTTTTGTAGTACAGAGAAAGATATGAAATTCTCTAGCAAATGTGCCAATTTTTCGAAAGAAAAACACGTCGAGGACCTCTAATGCCGATGAAGTGGATTTACCATGCTCCTATAAGTATTTCACTGCCTCGAATAAGAAATGTAGTCGACAAACATGTTTTATTGGCCTTTGTCATGAAAAATGGTTGTTTTTTATCAAACTGTAGGTTCGTCTGCGTTTGCAAATAATTCTAGCTCGTAAACTGTTTACAAAAGTTTCACCAATACTGAAATTCCCTGATCTATCTGGGGGATGTCGCACTCCATCGAAATGGAAACGGATCCTTTAATTTTTGAGGTTACTTTACATGACGCCCTCATAACATCTTCAATAGTTTCACTTTTTCCTTTAATTTTTTTCTTGAATACAACATACGCTAATAAAATTGTGAAAATTTAATTTACACTACGTTTAAATTTTCAAAAATTACGAAAGTAAAAAAATTGCGACACCCTCCCACAATTACATTATTAAACATTGAGATGTTATTGTTATTTTGCAAAATTATAGCTTAAATTGCATATTTTTTGACAATATGAGTGGTGCCTTCATAAGCATAAGTGAAATCAAATTTATGTAATTCAAAAATATTTTCAGCAATATTTTCTGAAAAGTGCTCCAATTTCTTTAAACGTTTTTTCTCGAGTATAGCAAATGGATTATACTGGTTCAAATTTCCATAAAACTTTTGGAACTTCAAAAATTGCAAATATATAAATTTAGAAGCGAGGAATTTCTTTCTCACTGCAATATATTTTCAATATTACATTTGTAAATTATTTAATGTATACTTCTTCAAAATATTAGTAATTTTAGCTATTTTCAGTAAATTTTCTGAAGTAGCTGAAGAAACTAAAAATATAAATACATTCCAAATACTACCCAGGTGTCGACATAGCTCGTTTGGTAAATAGCTGGCATGAAGAGTTGGAGGTTTCGGGTTGAAACTTTCGCAGCAAAATAGGGTTTTGAAAATTTTTATAAGTATAGAGTACAAAAATTTAATGGCAGAATAGCTATTTTCTTTACGATTATTTAATTTTCAAACATTAAAGAACGTTTTTCATATTCTCGGTATTGTTTTGTTACGTTTTCAAGAGAAAGATGTAGTGTTAGTAGAATGCATCTTACAATATTAAAATTCATAATAGTTACCATTAATAGGCAAAAGTATACGCAATTGTAACAAAATAAATGTGTGTGATTGGCATGCCAGATAATGGAGAGGCCCCTATCAAGAGATTGGGGAACTAAGAGAGATGGCTCAGAGCATCAATTGATCTCACTCTCTCCCTAACAAACGGGCCACGGATCGCGCGCGATCTTTCCTACCTCTTCCTTGTCCTTACACATACTTACACTAACATGCACATACTCGTATGTCAGGAAACCGGTCAGGAGCTTAGAGCTTGTCCCGGCTGGGGCAGTACCCCGCTGGTAGGAGGTACCTGGTTGGGGAAAACCCCGCTAGTCGAGGTCGGCGCCGGATCTTGCCATCCGGCGGACGAAGACCACCGCCATCTCCCGAGCAAAAACATCACTACACTTACGGGACTAATGAGCCTAGAAATTGACGCGCCAGTAATCACTGACAATATATCAATCAAACAATCTTAACCGGAGCTTCGGTAGCCAAAATATTTAAGACTCAATGAGCAATGCAATAAATAAGTGAAAATAATGATCATATTATAAACTCCACTACTACTTCTTACTTAAAGTATCACAACTGAGGTTAAAAGGCATAATCTGATGCAGGAGATATCATGTAAACCGCGCATGACACAGAGAATATCACCGCAACCCCATAAGACGACGTACATCTTTCCTTCAAGCTCCTTGATGACCATGTGGATACATAGAAGCACTACCTATCGAGATGTAGGCACCTTGCAGGCGGTGGATTTTGCTACAGCTCACTATTAGAAGGCAAAGTATACAGATTATTTTGTCGATATTTGACAAAGTTGATTTATTGTTTTCTGCTCCACTATAAGAACATACGTACATCAGGTCCAGGTGGAAATGCGAAAGTCAGTTTAGGTAATTTTGTGTATACCAAACAAATCTTAATAATTTCAAAACTATCACGCATATTTAAATAAACAAGTGTGGTGTAAGGGTACAAAGATTTAAAAATTCTGCTCAACATTGATCTTACGTACTTAACGTCACAACACTTAACGCTACAACAATGCCAGCATTTTGTTATGGAATGTTTACGGTTCGCGGGGCGGAAAAATTAGTATAGCTCGAAGGCGCAAGACAGCTTTTTCTTGTTTGTTTGATTGATTAGTGATTCCGGGCTCGTCAACGACAAAGGTCATTAGTACCATAAGAATAGTTCATGTCCACCCCGCTAGATTGCGAGAACCGGCCCCGACGGAACCGACCCGGCTTGCGGGAATTTTCTCCAACTAGCGTGGCACCGCCCTAGCCGGGACAAGCTCTAAGTTCCTGTATGCTCTCCCAATAACTGGGGTGGTTGCGCTAATGGGAAAATATTAGCTCAAATACTAAATCACAATACTCTCAAATTAATTTCACTTCCAGGCCTCACATTTTACCCACATGATCGCTTGAGAAATCCGGATGTTCTCGATATCGGAATTACCAATACTAAAATTAAACTACACACCATTAGATTATTCGAACTACACTCGGATCACATAACCGATCTTAATAACCACACACCGGTCTTAATAACCACACAACAAATACCCCCACCGCACGCTCAAGTACCAAATCCAAATACGTTAAAAGTTGACTGGAAAAAAATCCAAACGTAATGGGTTCAACAATACCTAAATTTAAAATTTACTCCAACATACCAGAAATACAGCAATCAATCAACAAACTTACCACCATAATATGCGCCACAATTAACGAGACCGAATTAAAATTAAAGAATACGAACAAAGATAAACAATATAAACTTCCCCCAGAAATAATCAATCTAATACAAATCAAAAACAAAACCCGCAGACTATGATCCCAACTATGAATATCAGAGCTAAAAGTAGACCTTAACATATTAATAAACATTGTACGTAAATCAATCAAACACTTCAACAATCAGCATTTCCAAACATTAATCCACTCACTAAACACTAACAACAAATCCATTTGGCAATTCACAAACAAAATATTACGAAAAATCCCCCCAATTAGACACCTTCACAGGAAAAATATACACACCTGCTCCGAAAGCCGAAGAGCTAGTTAATTACTTTGGATTCACATTCACCCTGAATAATACTAAACCGTATACTAGTCATCTCACAATCAACAGAAAAGTAAACGAACAGTCCGCATTATAAATGCACTATCGCCTAAAGAAATAAACAAAATCATGAAATCACTACCTGTCAAGAAAGCCCCTGGACATGATAAAATTAACAATTTAATACTAAAAAACCTTTCCCAAACAGCCATTACATATTTGACCAATATCTTCAACTCATGCAGCAGACTTGGTTACTTTCCGCAAGTATGGAAATCATTCTTCCAATACAAAAACTAAACAAGAATGACCAATTAGTCTGCTTCCAACGCTATCTAAATTATTTTAAAAAACATTAAAACGATTCAAAACACATTTCTACAACACAAAGGCCATACCCATGGAACAAATGAGATTCACAGAAAAAGTGTCCACACATCATCAACTACTCAGAATCACTGAAAACATCCATACGGCATTCGAAAAACACTATCGTACAATAGCAATCTTTCTCGACATTTCTCAGGCCTTCGATAGAACATGGCATCAAGCTCTAAACTATAAAATAAAAGAAATAGGCACATCAGATTATCTTATCCAAATCATTTACAATTTCCTCGAGAATAGAACTTTTACCATTACAGTTGTAAGGCATCACTCTAATTGAAAAGTGGTCAAAACAGGCCTTCCCGAAGGTTCCTTGTTATCTCCCGCTCTTTATAACTTGTACGTAGCCGACCTATCCAAACACAGTAATATAAATATCTCCCAATTTGCAGATGGCACGGCTATATTATTCATCAGGACCCACTGTAAACTCAATAAAAATTAAATGAACTATTATTAAATGAACAAATGTTTATGTCTCTTGAGAAATGATTCCTTGGTGCACAGCTGTTTTTCTTCTACACTGTTCTGAAGTATGTGATTAAAGTGAGTCACAGCGCAGCGGATATTTGTAATTCGAAGAAAGTATCAACTTTTCTTGATGCAAGCGTCGAAAAACAAACATTTGGAAGTTGGCGGAATTGGAGTGGGTATGTCGATACCCTGTATCCCATAGTTTTCTGTGTTTTTCCGATCATCACCAGTCGAACGCCGGAGTAGTACCCCAGCAATCGGGCCATCGACCGAGCGCGATTTTTCCTTCCTCCTTCTTGTCCTATCCTCACCCCTTACACACCCCTTACACCCCTTACACTTCCATGTTGGTCTGCGACGGATCTCGACAGCCAGCGAGGGAAGATAACCGTCACCTCTCGAAACGAAAACATGCACTACATCTACAGGACTAATAACCTTTAGCAGTTGACGTAACCGGAATCATCAATCAATCAATCTCCAAAAATATCGAATTCATGAACGCGAACTGGGCGCAAACTCATTAGCAATAGTTGTCATTTTAATTAATCTGGAACTTATCGCAAATCTATCAGCCAACATTACATTATAAGATGGTTTGTACAAAGGCGCCCCCGCCAATCCCCCGACATCCCCATGTCGAGAATCCAAAAATTGCATTTGAGAATATACAAGTAACTATCTATAATATTTCTCAATATTTTCACTAATAAAATTATCTTGACCACTTGATTTCTACTTTCTAAACTCTTGAATTTTACATTTGGAAAACAGATACTCCTTGAGTAAGTATGCCTCTCAGCGAACCTTCGTTGACATTTTCCCAATGTCATCTGACGTATCTTACTTTCTGCAGAATAGATCATAGAGGTCTACTACAGATTAAAGCGAACAAACGCGAAACGTAACACACGCCAAACATTCATTGAATGTATTTTTCTACCCAGTTTCTCAGGTAGCTCATGGACAGTGTCATAGCTTTCAGCGATACGATTCCGGATTTAATTGCCGGTCGAGGCAAAAATAGAACAGTAGCTTTCCATTACAGTCGCCTCAGTTTCTATATCAGTGTGACGCCAGAAAAGTTCTGGCAGGCCAAGTATGCCGGATATGTTGAAGGTAATACGACATGCTGCGACAAGTGTCCCTTACCCCCAGGCGTGTATAATAAAACCAAAGCGGGCACAAGGCCTAAGAACACCGCTGCCTGGCAAAAGTCGGATTAATCCGATCACAAAATGCCAAATTCATACACACATACAGACATTTTCTATCAAGTTTAACGACTTACCTAGAGTCCTATTTTCACTGCTTACAAGCTCCTCAATAGGAGGTTCGGAAGATAGCTATCACAATGTAAACCGAAATCTTTAATAACCGGCTTCATAATTATACCATTAACACAGTATAATTGTGAATAATTCGACTGGCTCTATAAAATGTCACACCTCTATATTTACTAAGATTACACAAATTACACGAATTTATGATTCAAACAAAGTTTACGAATTCCATTTAATTTTTTTTCAAAACAACACCGCCATTTAATCATTTAATTTAGGTACATAACTTCATATCATCGGCGTATGTTAGTAAAAAATATTAAGTTATGATAATTACAACAAATAACAAAGTTCCAAAATTAAAACAATGTCGCTCGATTTTTAGGTGATGAGAATGACGTTTTCTGGTAACCTGCATATCGTTGCATATTATTACGGAAATTTAGGTACGAGGCCAAAAGCGAAGATAATTATGCAAGATAACAGATGATTTCAACTTAATAATGATGTGACGATCAAGTGAAAAATCTTACATTTGATTTTTATTTTATTAAACACATTATTATAAATATTTAAAAAATAAAACTTGAAATTTGTATCCGCATTTTAAAATAATGATTTGCGTTGTGTACCACGCTGGTTATCATTCAAGCTTTTGAAAGTGTAGTATGAAGAATTAAAACGTTGCAGGACATTCGTAAGTATGTGACATGTAACAATTTCACACTGTAGCTCATTACAAACTATGTTTTCAAATAAAAGTTGTATTATCGTTTGCATTTGATAGAGATAATACATGTGTAATATTATGTGTGTCTTAAGTGAGGATTTTTCTCAATTTAAGAAGAAAAAGAAACAAGTGATGCTGCAGCACATAGTACTAATTCTCGCATTATTTGTGATAGTTACGTAATTTTACACTTCCACTTGAAACTACAAAAGAGTTTATAACTCGCAAAAGTTTTGTCCACGCTGGGACTCACGTACTACTTAGATTTAGCACACTACTAGCATATTCACAAAACCAAACGGCTCAGTCTGTATAAGAACTTTCCTGACGCATTAAAAAGAAAGTTGAACAGGTGCAACGCAATGTCAAAACCGTTTTATGACATTATTTAAAGATCTAATTTTGAAGAACATATTCCGCTAAGGAAAATTCTATATTCAATATTGTAGTGGTAGGAACACGCCGCGATCCTTGTAAAACTAACGCAATTTTCGAAAATTCAGAGGGTTTAACAAATATTGAGACTGCGCCATTTTATGAGCGTTCTTTGCTCTATCCGAGAAAAAAAGTTAATATATATTAGTATACACAAAAAGTAATACACACACACACTAACAACATATTTACTGTCTTGAGCGAATTGTGCTGCAAAAAAACAAACTATTTGGTTGTTTCAACACGAATTCACTGCACTTGATGCTCGCTGAAGTGAAAGCGCAAGTGTAACGATTTATTGCTATAACCCGAAGAGCCGTGATGCGAATCTTGTTATTAGGTGACAATATCCCTGCATTCTGAGGATTGTAGGGTGAAAATAGCCGCATTTTTATTATATGAAAGGCTTGGGGCAGTAACAAGACGAGATACACTTCGACGAAAACCGACATATTAACATTTATGAAGAGCGGAAGACTTGCAGTGACTCGCGTGTCTTGTTACTGCCCCAAGTTTTTCCTATCTTCAAGCAATGGGATATGAAAAGCACTTAGGATGCTTGAAGCTGCAGAATGCGCAGTTCATCTTTCCTAATCCCTCAGAGAAGGGTGAAGTCAACGCTTCACCAAAAAACTGTTAAATATGTGCCATCATATCGCGAACCAAAAGTTAAAAAAAAATATTTAGGGAACTGATATTTAAATATTTGCTAAGTCTATTAGCTTGATTGTAACGTTTTTTATTTACTATTATCTCCTCTTGTTCTCTGTTTCAATTTTAAAATACGATTGAATCAACATTTGCTACTTCTAACACTGTTCGTTGTTTTCGAACAATTCTTTTGCAAACACAAACTTAATATTTTTCTAATCGGCGTCTCTGCACTTTAAGCTCGTCCTTTCCAGTACAGCGTATCTCTAAACATTCATCATTACATATCATTTGATTTTGAACCCTCCTTCATTTTCCTCATCTTTGCTAGGGAAACACCGATAGGTGAAAGAAATAACGCAAAGAGGTCGGCGGATTTAGACTCCGTGGGCTCCATCCGTTAGAAAACCTTTGAGAACTGTATTAAACGCATTGACCTCGCGATGTGGAGGCAGGAAATACGGGCAAGAAAGGACTGGGCTGCTGCGGAAGAGCGGCTGGGGTGGTGGCAGTGGTGAATGCGGAGTCACGAGCAGGTGCAATGGTGTGATGATGGTGAGAGGGATAAGGAAGATCAGGGATTGTGGCTAAGACTGTGGAGAGCAAGAGCGGGAGACGAGGGAGGGACAGTAGCAGGAAGGAGAGAGCAGAAAGGGTCTAAAGCTGAGACTACGCTCGAGAAAGGGTCTCGGGTTGAAGCTGTGGCTGGGGCTGGGTAAGGCGGGGGCGGGGCAGGGAGCGAGTGAAGTGGGGTCGCGGGCAGACGGGCGGCGAGGCAACGCCCGGCGTTAAGGCGGGGCCGTGCGCCAGAGCAGACGAGAGTATTGACCGCGCCGTAGCGGGCAGGTCGCACATGTGGATCGACATCCAGCAGCCGTCAGCCGCAGACGGATCTCGCCGGCAGCCGCATCCCCCGCACCGCCCGAGAGCTCAGGCTAATGACGTCAGAACCCGCGCCCGAGGTCGGGTCAGGGAGTGTGTGCGAACTACCCTTCCAAGGTCTGATCAGGTTGCGAGAATAAAATACTATGAGAATAAAATAACTATGTATATTAACTATGTAAAAACCGAGAATAAAATAACTATGTATATTCAAATATAAAAATACGACTCGTGATACATATAAAATGAGTTTTACTATTATAAATACTACCTAATAGTACTCCCCAAACACACCTGAAGTGAAAAGAAAATAAGAAAAAAAATAGAAGTGAAACAAATATTCCGAACTGACGTGCTTTGTGAGGATTTGCATTTTTTCTGAAGTCGTGTACCTTTCAACGACTAATTATGATTTTCTGAACATTTCTAGTTGTTATTAGCGGCTTGTGACAATGAACTACAATTGCTGACCAATAGTTATGTATCAACAGCGAATAGGGATTCTGAAAACATAAACTATTGGATAAGAGTGAAAGTTCGTTTGGATTTGTCAAACGCTTTATAGTGAGTCTCGGTACTGATGTCCCCAAACCACTCGACTCGAGTGCTAATCGAGTGCAATCGCGAACATTGATGAATGGTGGGGATGAGTCTCTTTGGAGCAGTGGGAGACACGAATGGAATATACGCAACTCCACTCATGAAAGTTTCTATTATATAAGTTCATTTAATATTGCCTCCATCAATTAAGCTTGTTCTCGAAAGTTGCCGCTGGAATGAGAACCCTCCACGTACATTTACATGGAAATTAAGCGCCATTGTTACTAGTAGGCCATTTATGATATAAAATGTCTACGATATAGTCACAAATACACAGCGATGCTCAAGCCCAAAATGGGAAAATATTAATTTTTGTTTTCAGAAATAAGAAATTCTGAATGTACAAAAAAATCCACTCGCAAAGCCGCTTCCAGAAACTGATTTTAAGTGAGTGTGTGTCTGAATATTGATTTCGGGCGTGTCAAATACTTAGATCATTGATCCTGGAAGGACGTATGTGATATATATCGAGAGGAGATTATCCTTCCCCGTTGAAACGAGAGATCTAGCGTCATTCTACGCGTCGGCGTGAGGGTATTCCCCTCTCCGGTATCTCCCCGAACGGGGCACTATCTCAACCGGAATAAGCCTAAAACTCCCGACAGGTCTCCATTTATGACGATACTGCATCGGCAGTCGCCTGGAATGACTGGAGAAACCACGGAAATTTACCGCTTAGAACAACCGGATGCTAAAATTCTCCTGTAGTTGGTATCAACCTAGCTATCTATGTAGTTAGTGTAAAAAAATACGTTCTGTTTGAGGTTCGAACCCTCGGTACAACGATGCAGCAAGATACCGGTCTTGCCTTCGTGCTATCACAGACAATTAAAAAAATTGAAGGAAGTATATTGATGGAAACGCACAAGCGCTCCGTTTCGTTTGCAATATATCTCCGTTCATATCTTCAATTAATATTTTATTTAAATTATTTTTTAATTAATCTCACAATATTTCAATCTATCATTATTTGTACTTATGCTTGTACTGCGTGTTTGGAATCACAGAATTTGTACAATGACTATAATCCCAAAATATTTTTGATCTGTCTAAATATTAAAGAGCAGCAAAAGCAACTTGGCAGTCAGTATTTACAGGTCAGAATCATCAATTAAACACGAAAAGGAAATAATTCTGTTAAAGATATACAATGAATGTATATCATTAAAAGAATTATTTCCTTTTCGTGTTTAATTCACCTACCTGTGCCACTCCGATCGTTTCCGCCCCCCCCCCCCACCTTTCCTCGCTCGCATGCATTTTTTATAAACAGCTAAAGTAAACGAATTCATGCAACACACATGGAACAAACAGTACAAGGGAATATTCGTCAAAAAATTGAGAGTGTCAAGATACTTTGGTTAAGTTCGGTTAACACAAAATAGCCAATTTGATTCACTTTGCTCGCCCATTTCCATGTCGACGTCAATGCTCTGTCTTTCGGCTTCTGCGATTGTCATAAAAAATTCATCAATACAGTTTTCTCATTTTATATTATCACAACATATAAAGAGCTGATCACCTAATGTTTGTTTCCGATTGTTGAGTCCCCAGACCACCTACAGATGTAAGATGAAGGCTTATTTGATAGCATCGGGAACAGTTCAATCTTTAAATCAGATCCCCGTCCCCCAAACGAGGAGGCTCCCCTAATCTTCGGCGCCGAAAGCCTCCAAATCTTTTAGAGAGGTTATTGAGGATTCATTGAAAAGCTTGGGGAGTTACCGCATTCCTCCCTTTCTTTTCTTCATTCCTTGGAGAGTTTTATCTAGATATTATTAAGTGATGCCCACAGTAACGATCCGACGATTTTCGAAGAATAGCACCGTGATAAATCTATACGTACTATCATAACAGAAAACTAATTCCAGTAAGAATATCGTCCATTGAAATATTTATATATTACATTTCACCTGTTAATGTTTTCCTACAATAGACAGTGTCTACCCAATCCACCCTCACGCTACGACACTTATCGAGATACTTTTGTTCTGGAAATAATATGTATTTTAACCGATACACATAGGCGCGAATATTGAAAGGACCGGGCAAGTAACTAAGAGGATGTACTTGGATGTACGTCAGAGCATCAATATTGATGTCACTGTAGTGTATCTGGGAGGCCGTAGGGTTCGAGTGCTGACGGTGACAGGATATTCAACACTAGCTACATATCTAGGTAGAATTCAGCCGTTGTCTCGAGGAGAATTCAAGCGGCGCGTGCTTCTCTGATAGGTAGTTTTCCGTGGTCTCTCCGCTCGACACCAAGCGAATGACTGAGTACTCTAACAAACGGGTCACGGACGGCGCGCGATCTTCCCTTCTCCATCCTTGTCCTATCCTCATCCCCCTTACGTACACACACACACGTGCATACACTACACAATCACACACGTCGGAAGACCATTTGGTAGATTAGAGCTTGTCCTGTCTGGGGCTGTGCCCCGCAGGTGGGAGTTTCTGGTAGAGAAAATCCCGCAAACCGACGTAGAGGTCGGCGCCGGATGTCACAATCCAGTGAAGGTGGATCACGACCACCTCGCGTGACAAAAAAACGTGCACTACACTTACGGACTAACGAGGTAGCAGTTGTCCGAGTAACGAGTGTAGCAGTTGAGGTACCCGGAAATACGAATCAAATAGATCGATTTTTCTTGGACAGTGTCTATCCTTTCTACCCTCACTGAGGGTTTGTACTTGGAGTTACGTTTCAATCGGTGACGTTCATGTCCATGAGGATGTGAGAGACGAAGAGGGAAAGTACATCCATTCAGCGGCAGGTCACATTTCCTTATTTTATCCATCGTAAACTTTAGATTGTCGTTGTTCTGTCACATTGGGTTACACTATTTAGTCCCAGAAGTCGTCTTTCCTGGGGCGGCAGCTGCCCGCGCATGTTTGACTTTTCGACGCGAACCGAGCACCTTGCTGTCGTTGGAGACTGCTCAGACAGAAGTTTCATTTTTCACAATCGTAAATTCGTCGGTTTCCCACATACAGACATCAAGACATATATTTTGACGTAACGTCCACTCCAGTACTGCTGGCTCCAATATACTGCTGCACGGGTGGTGAGTTCTTTCGAATTAGTGTCTCAATTAGTTTCAGAAGCAGCGATATCACAAAAAATAATTCTATTATGCAAGAGTCATGAAGTGTGAAATCGAGTGAATAAAGCTCGCGCAGGAACATAGCGTGCGCTCTGTACAGTAGAGTAGTGTAACTCAGCTTGGAAGTGCTGCGCTGTGACGCCGAACAGTGAGTCTCTGGCCATACCTGACTGGGGCTAAATAACTGAAGCACGAGAACACACGAGTAACAGTGGTTTAGACTATTTGGTGGAAAATATATTGTGATTCCAAACCGTGACTGGACTAGCTCCCCGTATTACGCTGATTTGATTAGATTTGATTTATTTTCGTCAAAAAACAACAAGGAACACTGTGTGTGACGTATGAGGGAGAAGTATAATGTTTGCATTAATAAATGACATTGATTGTGTAACGTAAGGGGCATTTTCTGCTGGACGAGGCAAATTGTACTGTGTTTTTTTCTCTTTCGTCTATCTGGCGAACGTAGCACATAATGGCACATTTTATGATTTCCGTATATTTTATGGGATGTATTACATAAACATTTTGTTAAACTATTTTTCTATTCCCGTTGTATAATTATGTCATTTGATGGCATTCAGTTGTATAATGATACTCATTACGATACAAATTTCATTATGAAACAGATTCTTGACCAATCAAAATCAAGTATTGACATTTAGTTAATCAATGAGAATTTATATAGTAAACGTTTCGTTCGATTGTGTTCATTAAAGTTTCATTTAATACTCTATCGTGTTTGTCAGTTTTAATTTATTTCATTATTAATCATTTTGTGGAATATTATTAAAAACAAATTGGATCGTAATTTCACTTTGATCCTATTTGACTAGCACAGTATTCGCTCGCAGACGGAGTGGTTATCAAAGACATCTGTGGTTGTTGGCTGTGGTAGGTTACGTTAGGGTTAGGGAGCTGTTCGCTAGGTGGCTTCGGCTGAATCCTACATGTCCGCGAAACGATTCAATGTAAAAGTTAACTTATAAAAGTTGCCATAAGTCGTAGAAAAAGTATCGTATGAAACTCGATGTAATGGGTATTACATCATCGTTTCGTAAGGTACTATTATACGTACTGCTTATTTGATACATTTAAGCAATGGTCTAGGGTTCCTGGTGCCGCTAGCATACCAAGAGACCAACGGCAGACTTTTGGTTTCCATCATACATTCTGTGTTATCGAGTTATAAAATACCAGATTGACAGGTTTTGTGTTGCTATCTCTGGTAATGAAAGTTTCTGCAAATTTGTATTAAAGAAATTTAAAGATAAGCCGCTGAAGTATTGAAGTCAGAGTAAGATTTGAGCATTCTTCTCATGTTAACGAATTTTCTTAAACGCAATTCAAACTTACAAATTCACCTGAAGTACGAAGCATTAGCATATATACAGCGGTACACATTACGGTTTCCAAATCAAATATTTAAAAGAACATGTCAGGAAGAATAATGTTTTGTGTTTCAAGTAGCTTCATGAAGAATGACTTACAAAATGGAAATATTAGGGATAGATTTCTAGTGAAATTGAGATTCATATTTTTTATTAGATTTATTATTATTTATTTATATTTAATGTTTACGTTACATATATTTGGAAAGTCTGTGCCATGTTGTATAATCACCAAATTTGATAATATGATATTTATCTTGAAAACAGTACATTGATTTAATCAAACAATGTAGGATTTCACGGCTACATACATTATTAAAAATACATTCTGAGCTGCATAGCCATGATCTATTGAAACATTTGGGCACAGAATGCCCACCTGCTATTGCGGCAGACATCTTCAGTGACTACTGGGAACACGCAGTGTCCTTTCAGGCAGCTAACTGGTGGCTGGGAAACATGTTTACCAGTCACCAGTTAGCTGTCTGAAAGGACACTGCGTATACCCTGTAGCCACTGAAGAAGTCTGCTGCAGTAGCAGATTAAACGTTTACGCACAGAGTGTCCGATAGACCACGACTATCCAGCCCGGAAGGTATTTTTAATAGTACATTGATGTATTCATCCGCTCTCAGTTATTTTCAGTTTTAACCATCATAACATATCATATCAATGCCTAAATTTTTTTTTTATTTTTTTTTTATTTTCAATTCTGCTAATTTACAATCTGTTCACTTGGAACAATCAGTAAATGGTATACATGATACAAGTTACTATGAAGAGAATCTAAAGGGTAAGTCTAGAATATGTTCACGCTTTAACCTATACACATGTTCACTATTGTCCAGCATGTTCACTGAGTGTTGATTCGGGTGGCATCCCAATCTCTTCTGATGCCTCTTGCTTCTCTCCGAGATAATCTCTGCCATTGTTGAGATGTTTAAATCTTTGTACAAATTATTGTTGGTGACGAACCACGGAGCGTTGCATATATATCTCAGTGTTTTTGTTTCGAATCTTCTCAGGATCTCCAGGTTTGACTTGCTGGCAGTTCCCCAGAGTTCGATGCCGTATGTCCATGTTGGCTTGATTATTGTCTAATATATTGTCACTAATATTTTGTTGTATAAGGAGAGCTTAGACCTTTGGTTAAGTAGCCATGATAATTTGCTTAATTTCAGTTGTGATTCTTTCCTCTTTTTCAAGATGTGAGGTTTCCAGGTTAAGTGACTGTCTAGATGTAAACCAAGATACCTCACGACCGTTGTTACTGAGAGTTCTGACGAGTTTAATTTCACTTTGGGACACTGTTCTTTTCGAAGTGAGAAGGTAATCTGTTGTGATTTTGCTGTGTTTATATTTACTCTCCATTGATTCGTCCATTCTTCTATCTTGTCCAGATGCGCTTGCAGGTGTTCCGATGCTCGAGTTGAGTCCTCGTCGACAGCTAAAATAGCTGTGTCATCAGCAAATGTAGCCATCGTTGTGCGTTCTGTTGTTGGTAGGTCAGAAGTATAGATTACGTACAGAATTGGTCCTAGGATACTTCCTTGAGGGACACCTGCTGTCTGTGGCTTAAATCCAGAGAAAACATCTTGGTATTTAATTTGAAAAAAGCGGCTGGATAGATACGTTTTAAAAAATGTATAGAATGAGTGCGGGAGTAATTGTTTGATTTTGAATAGCAGACCTGCATGCCAGACCCTATCAAATGCTTGCTGTACGTCCAAGAAAGCAGCAGAGCAATATTTCTTTTCTTCTAGGCTTTGAGATATCTTGTTTACTATTCGGTGTGTCTGATCTATAGTTGAGTGACCTTCACGAAACCCATATTGAAAGTCTGGTATTATATTATCGGTTATTGGTTTAAGCCGTTGTAAAAGTAGTTTTTCAAATACCTTGGATAAAACTGGGAGAAGACTTATTGGTCTGTATGATGCAATGTCTGTAGCAGGTTTTCCAGGTTTCGCTATGGCTATCACTTGTGCATACTTCCAGAGAGTCGGATAGTGGCTCTCGCTTATAATGGCATTAAAGATGGATGTGACGAATGATAGCGCTTCCTTGGGTAATTCTTGTAATATTGTACCAGTTATAAGATCATGTCCTGGGCTTTTAGTAGGATTTATGTGCTTTTTAATGGTTTCTTCTATTTCACATAAACTGAACGTCTTGATGGGTGCCGACTGTTGGAGGGGAGCCTTTAAACTTTCTATTACCTCATTTTCCGAAATACTTCGTTTAGCTATTGGTTTGAATACTGTAGAAAAGTGTATAGCAAGACATTCGGCCTTTTCTTCAGGACTTCGTGCCCATGTGCCATCTTGTCTTCTAATGGGCGAGATGTGTTGTTGTGGGCGATTGGTTTTTTTTGTTGCTTTCCACAGTGAGTAATTAGTTATAGCTGTTGGTGACAAGGAATTTACGTAATTGGAAAATTTTGTGTTTTGGTACTCTTTTAGTTCTCTTTTTAGTTGCTGGGCTGATGCGTTAAGTTTCTTTTTGTCTTCAGGCTGTCTGGTGTACATATAGATTCTACGAAGTCGGCGTTTTTCAGTTATTTTTTGTCTAATTTCTTTGGGGTACGGTAAGTTCTTGATTACTTCAGATTTTGGTGTTGCTCTCCAGGCAGCGTTCCGTATAACCTCTGTTAGATGTAAAACTGCATTATCTATATCATTGCTTGATTTTAGAGGCATATTTACGCTTAACGAGTTGTTAACGTATATTCGAAATTTATCCCAGTTAGTAAATTTATTACAAAGTTTAGGTGGTGATCTGCGCTCAGTAACGGACGAACATATGGTCATCTCTACTGGCGTATGATCGGAACTAAGGTCGTAGTTGGTTTTAATCTTGATTGTAGCAGGTATTATTCCTTTTGCTAAGAAAAAGTCTAGAAGATCAGGTGTTTTGTTCATATCAGTTGGCCAGTATGAAGGTTCTCCCGTTGATAGTGTCATAACATTCAATTTGTTTATTGCCTTAAGTAGATTCTTCCCCCTTAAGGTATTGAGACGTGAGCCCCATTGTTCATGTTTGGCGTTGTAGTCTCCGCCGGCTATGAATCTCCGTCCAAGCGTTTTTAGAAACGTAGTAAATTGATCTTCCGTTATTTGGTGTTTCGGAGGACAATAAACTGCTGTTAGGGTTAGTGGTCTACCGTTTTCTGTAATCATTACGGAGGTGGCCTGAATTTCTTCCGTTTTGTATTCGGTAAGCTCATGATGTTTGACCGTTTTACGAATGATAACGGCCGTTCCGCCGTGCGCAGTTCCGTCCGGATGTTCAGTAGTGTAGATTTCGTATCCCGGAATTTGAAGATAGCTTTTATCTGTGAAATGTGTTTCAGATATAAGCATGATATCTATGGCTTGTTCGGTGAGAATTGCTATAACCTCTCGGCGATGCTGGAGTATACCATTAGCGTTCCAGAGTAGTAGTTTTATTTTTCCCGCCATTTAATGCATTTTGGATATCAGAGTAGTGATTAAATTAAGTAGGGTATTTATTTGCACGGATTGCTGTTTCAAAATGTTTTCGAATCTCTGAAAGGCTTTATCAAGGACTTGACTGAGGTCTTCTTGGTCGTTTGTAGTTCCATGATTAGAATAATTTCTTGTATTCCATACTGGTTTGGGATTTGGATAATAGATTGCATTATCATGAGGTTGCTCGTGTTTTCTTACGGATTGTGAGTTGGGATTGGAAGTTTTATTTTGGAGAGAGTGAATGGGTAATGGAGGGAAATCTGAGGCATTTGGAACTATTTGCTTCTCTTTAGGATTTAAAATTGGATTTTGGAATGTTGATTTTCTGTATTGAATTCTGCCTTTCATATATCTCTGGTATTCTGGGCATCCTTTGTTGTTGGCAGGGTGATTATCAGAACATAAAGCGCATATGGCTGGTGCATTTCTATCCTTCTTGCAGTCTTCAGTGAAGTGTTCTTCACCACATTTTACGCATTTAGGGGTTTCTCTGCAGTATGACCTTGTGTGTCCGTACTCTTGACATCTATGACACTGAACGGCTGTTTTCTTTTTGTAGGGAGGTTCAAATTTTATGATGGCATTGACGAGTTTCTCTATTTTGGAGATGTCTTTATTATTTGGGCTTGGTTCAAGATCTACGAAGAAAAGTGAGAGTGGGCGTTTAGTTAGTCTATGCCGCACGTTATGTAAGTTACGAACTGTATGTCCGAGGGTTTTTAATTCTCTTACAACTTCGTCTTTATCAATTGTGGGATGTAAGTATCGGAGTACAACTCTAAAAGCTCTGTCTTGTTTGAGTTGATAAGTATGATATGCTGCCTTTTTTTCGTCGAGGAGCTTTATTATCAAGCGGAACGCGTCTACTGTGCGTGGCATTAGTTTTATTTCGTTATTGTACATTTTGTATGTAAAGTCTTCTTGATTAACTTTTTGTTTGAGGATTTCGATCAATTTTGGTACGTTTGTGATGCCGGGAATAAATATGGGTGGGATAGAAAAATGTGATTCTTTCCCCGCCGCTTCATTTTGGAATTGAATATCATTCATTAGTGGGGCGAACTTATTTTGTAGAGGAATTGCTTTTTCTTTTAATGTCGGTAGGTTAGTGTTTAATTGATTACCATCACTACGTCGTCTTCGTTTACGTATGTTTAGTTGCCATTCTTCATTACTTTCTTCTCCGTGGTTATAATTTGTAGACATTTCAAGGTCACCTTTATCTTTTCCTTGTAGCCAGGACTGGTGCTGTGCTTGTGGAGGGTGCCATGAAGGCTGCTGCCCTGGCGTACTTACTACTAAGATGTTGTCGGGTGTTAATGATGCCGTGCAGCCGTTCTGCGATGGTTGAGGCCAGAGGTGTGGCTGCATTTGTTGATGGGGTTGCCATTGAAGCTGTTGTTCTGGCGTAAGCTGCGGTGGATCGGTTGACTGCATTGCAACGGATGTTGTTCCGTTGTAAGTTAGTATTGCTTCACGGATGCTCTGGCCGAGGCCGGCAGTTTCATTTTGTGTTTCACTAATTGTTAAATATTTATATTGCACTATATACGTTTACATACACTTCACTGTATAGTTATACTTGTATCCGGATAGAACTTAAAGTACACACAAAAACCTAGGTGTTATCACAGCGAACACTTTATCACAAGGAGCGACTCCGGCGGAGGTCTTGCCCCGACGGGAGCTGAGCTCGAACTGCAATGCCTAAATTGGTGCTGACATTATTTGTGGGTATTGCTACCGTGAGAGTAGGCAAACTGCTACAAGGTAAAGGTAAACACTTTAGTTCCGAGCCTGTTTCTGCATTTAAATAGCATTTTTCTCCTGAGCTGAAGTTTTACAGGGAAACAATCTGCAAGTTAAGTTAATCTGCTTTTAGCAAAACATCTGTTCATAAACTTTGTAGACTTGCAAGGATTACATTAAGCCTTTATAACCTCTTCCCATATTTTTGGAAGGCTTTTATCGGCATGACCTGTTTCTGAGAGGCTTATGCAATTAGGATGGAGTTACGCGTTTTAGCTTAACGTTATGAACGCAGAGTTCGTTGTCTTCTAGTAACCGTAGTAAAATACACGAAGGGCACGAATTTTTGCCCTTACGTAAAAAGAAGCACATCACCGTAAACGGGGTTGGTACTTGATAAACACCTATGTCGTGTTTGTAGGCGAAGAAGTAGATTCTTACGGGGCAACTAAAGAACGAACAGTTGGTAATGACTGCTTCACAATTTAATATGTAACTCGTAATATTCTCGTATCTTCCGGTTTTCGTCTCTCTCTAATATGTTTTCATACGTCCCGCATATAATAATAGAATATTCACATTATCGTTACAAATTTTGCATTGTTCTCATTGGTTAGTTATATGTTATTTACGGGATTAAAGTTAAATTAATATTAAGTTATTGATTAAAATGGTGTATTAAAAATGTTATGAAATGCACGGCTATTTCCAATTTAAAATGTTTACAATATGCTGAAAGAAAATCTACAATATGGCAATTTTCAGAAAAAAATACTTTGTACTTTAAACAGATTTTTACACAGTAAAACATATACAGTCGAGCCAAAATCCTTTTACGTGCTACGAATTCTACGTGCCTTGTTCAGTTTCATGAAAGTATAGTAGTTCTCTTGTCCTTATATCCATTTATGAAATTTTTACCGACATTTTTCACTTTCATTAATGAAACGCTTCTAAAAGGTTTTAGTTCGTAAAAATTGAACCCAACTCAGGACAAAATAGTCGTCATCATTATTATCATTATCATCATCATCAAGAAGGCGTGGCGTCGCGTGGCGTCGCGTGGCGTGGCGTGGCGTGGCGTGGCGAGGCGTGGCGTGGCGTGGCGCGGCGTGGCGCGGCGTGGCGCGGCGTGGCGTGGCGTGGCCGAAATGTTTTGAAAACTGTTAAAGTTCACCCTTTTCTGAACACTAACTTCATTGAAAATCTGTGGATGTCACATGAGGTTCATTGTCTCCTAACGTGAATAAGCAGAACACACGTCACTGGACACAAAATCATACAGTGCTGAACTTACTGTACGGTGTGCAGTGTCGTGTCGTGAAAGACCCTTACATCTTTGAAGATGAAGGTTCCGCTGAATCAGTGACAATACCACAAGGATAAGGTTATGTCAACACGCTAGAGATGATTTTGGCTTCCAAGGTTTTATTTTCTTCCAAATCAGAACATTGAGCACACCTGGTTTCAGCAAAGGTGTTGCCTCCTGAAACACTGCCCAACAGTCTAAATTTTCAACAATCACACATTTCACTGTCCTGTCAACAGTGTATAGAGGAGTGAAATATTTGTTTGGGGATCGCATAATTTCATAATCGCTTGTCCACCTCGTCGTCCAGACTTCCATTTCTATTTTTGACTACTTTTTACTTTCTCGTTACCACTTACGAAGTAGGGAGATAGATATGTAATGCTGCACAAAAAACGGCTTATTTTCAGCAGAAAAACTCTTATAACGGGGCCCTGACAACAAAAAAGTAAATAAATCCAGTATCTGAGTTTAAAAAAAAAATCTCTAACACGCGTTGTAGCCAGAATACATGTTTTGTGAATCCTTGATACTGAAAAATAGAATGACGAATTTCTTTAAACGGTTTTTTTGAACGGCACAAAATTTTTCGAAAATGTGAGTACTTTTTGTGAAATTTGGTGTCAAATATAGTAACCCGCTTCGAATTTCCTGCACATTGTGAACGTAAAATGAATCGTTATTCCAAGCAGCTGGATGCTACGTCAACTAGAATTTGTACCTTATTACATATATCTTTGTTTCTTACCTTCGAGCTTTTGTCATACGGTTACAAATTAATCTTTTAGAAATTATTTAAACTCTATTTGATAATTCATATTTTTGTCCGTGTTGCAAGGAATGTATTTGCATTGTCAATGTATCGAATTTTGTTTCAAGCAATCTGCAAACTTTAATTAAAATTAACCCAATTAGGTTTTTTCTCTCAAAAATACGATTTAAATGTAATATGAAAGAAAAAATGCTAGCCTTCAGGGAATATCAGATTGGAATGCAATAATCTCATTCCGCGCCTTGAGACGGCAGCTGAAGTTCTGTGAACTATACGTCTCATTGTTTGGACATAATTTATCTGTATGGAAAGTACTTATAATTGTCAAATTTATGTTGGTATCTGCATGAAAATGTTTAGTTTTCGTACAAAATGTCCTACGGTTTGTAATGAATTATCCAAATTTTATTACCGACATGCATTAATTTGGAGAGAAATTGTGGTATAAATAATATTAAATAACCATTACTAAGGGCGAGAAAGTACGTGCTGTTTTAGCACCACTAGTTATGACATCTCAAGGGCGTTCAAGACTAGGCCAATAAAACGTGCCCAGCTCTAGACTTGGATTGAAGAAAACATCGCCAACATTGCACCGCGCTGTTAAGATACCTTAAGAATCAACTTACTAAATGTGTACGACAATATGGAGAATACATAAGTTGTTATAAGGCCAATAAAGAACACTGTAACTAATTTAAATAGATAAACTTTAATGTGGATTAAGATGGATACAAAATAGTGTCTCTTGTGTCTGATATCCACAACTGAACACTGAACATAAATTCAACTGACTACAACTGATTCGCAACGACAATCTAGTGACACAGTGTTGACAACCTTACCATACAATATAACTTACAACATAACTTACAATACAATACAACTTACAACTTACAATATAACCCCATAACATCTTCCCCTGAAGTTACGTTGAATAATCATTCAAATACGAAGGTTTTTTAGTACTTCTTTTAGGTCTACTAACTGGACTTGATTTTACAATGTTTCGTTCATTACTATGGTCAACAACAATATTTTCAGCATTTACATTGTTCGGCGAATTATCATTCGTTACAACTTTGTCTACTTTAACATTTGCTTCCGATGTAGGACTACTCACACTATCTTCAATTTCAACATTCTCTTCATTATCAACATTATTTTCAGAAATATCATTATATCTATTTTTATCAACAACCACAGCACTATCTTTTCGAAGAAATCTGCGGTTCCTCTCTAACACCGATCCCGACTCAAGCTCTACCTTATATGATCGCGGTCTACTCATTGTCTCTCGTACCACACCTGGTTTCCAATTTCTCTTTTCTGTTTGCAAAAGAACCCTGTCTCCTACCTGCAACGGAACTAGATCTTTCGCTTGTTTGTCATAATAATATTTCTGAATGTATTGTTTATTTTGCGCTTTTATTACAATATCCTTTTGAATCTCAGGTTTTAGTAATTTATCTGTATAAGGCAACATACTTCTAAGTCTACGATTGAATGACAATTGCGCCGGCGATGGCGAATTACTATCTAACGGCGTATTTCTATACTCCAGCAGTGTTAAATATCTTTATTATCTTTGAGTGATTTTTTAAGCAAATTTTTAATCGTTTGGACATGCCGTTCTATAAACCCGTTTGACTGTGAATAACTTGCTGACGAAGTCGTACACTCAAATTCCCATTCCTTAGCAAAATTTCGAAATTCTCTACTCACAAAGTTTGTCCCGTTGCCTGAATAGACTTTCTCAGGCTTGCCATGTCTAGCAAAAACAGCTTTACATTCATTTACCACCGATTCTGACGACATATTTCTAAGTTGCGCGACTTCTGGGTACAGATTCTGGGTCTTCTGGGTCTTGAGTACAGATCAACTATCAGCAGGTATTCTTTTTTTTCAAATTGAAATATATCCATCGCTATAATTGCCCACGGTTTCATAGGAAGATCCCTATTTACAAGGGTTTCTTTTTGATTAGATTTCGAATTACAAAGGCAGACAGAACAACTATCAACTTTATCTTTAATTTCCTTAAACATCATTGGCCAGTACATACAATCACGTGCTCTATTTGTCGTCTTTTCAACGCCCATATGATTATAATGTGCTCTGTCGATCATTTCCCGTCTCAGTAGTCGCGGTATTACAATCTGTAGCCCCTTTACTATTAAGCCATTATAAACGCTCAATTCTGACCTTACTGACCAATATGGAGTTAATTCCGGCGGAACATATCGTTTTTCTACAGGCCACCCATTTTGTATTACTTCTTTTAGTTTTTGTAACTCATCATCCTTTTCTGTATATTTAATTATTTTGTTCAACTTTTCATCAGTTACGTTATACATTACATTCAACAAATTAACTTGTAAATCAGACTCGTCATTCAACCGGAAATTTACATCATCAATACTCGCACGCGATAAAGCATCAGCGATATATAACATTTTTCCCGGTTTATAACGAACATCTAAATCATAACCCTGTAGCCTAAGTCTCAATCGTTGAAGTCTAAGAGGAACCTTGTCCAATGGTTTTTGAAATATAGAAACCAATGGCTTGTGATCGGTCTCCACCACAACCTTTTGACCATAAATGAATTGATGGAATCTCTCACAGCCATGAACAATCGCTAAAGTTTCCTTTTCAATCTGGGCATACTTTTGCTGAGTATCAGTTAATGTTTTAGAAGCATAAATCACTGGACAACCATCCTGTAGTAAGACTGCTCCAAGACCATTCTGCGAACTATCAACTGAAAGTGTTGCCGGTTTATTGGCGTCAAAATAATGCAATACCGGTGCCTGCGATAAACACTCTTTCAGCTTGTCAAAATCTGTTTGACACTGATTCGACCAGTTCCAAGTTACGTCTTTTTTCAACAATCCGCGCAAAGTACAAGTCAAATCAGTCATATTCGGTATAAATCTTGATACAAATGTCACTATACCCAAAAATCTGCTCAGATCCGCTTTATTGCCTGGTACCGGTATTTCCAATATTGCTTTTATTCTATCTTTATCAATTTGAATACCATCTTGGCTCAAAATGTGTCCCATAAATTTAACCAAACTGACTCCAAATATACATTTTTCTTTATTAAATTTCACTCCTACTTCCTTTGCCCTATCCAATACTTGTTTTAATATTTTATCATGTTCTATTTGAGTTTTTGCTGCAATTAAAATGTCATCAATATAAATCTTTACTCCTTCAATATCTTTAAAAATATCAGTAAAAGTGGCGTGAAACATTTCAGGAGCACAAGATAGGCCAAAAGGTAGTCTTAAGAATTTATACCGATCAAAAGGAGTATTAAAAGTCGTCAATTCCGAACTTTTGTCCTCCAAACGAATTTGGTAGAACCCTTTATGAGCGTCAAGCGTCGAAAAAAATCTTGTTCCGTTCAAATCAGCCGTTAATTCCTCAAATGTTGATAGTTTAAAATGTTCCCTTTTAATCGCGTTATTCAATTCAAACGGATCTAAGCAAATTCTGACATTCTTATCAGGTTTGTTTACAACAACTATAGGATTAACCCAATCTGTAGGCGCTGTCACTTTTTGTATAATGTTTAATTTTTCCATTCGATCTAACTCATCTTTTACTTTATCTCGTAGTTTAAATGGGATCTTCCTACACGCGGACACTTTCGGTACGGCATCATCTTTCAACACAATTTTACATTTTTTTATTGATATATCTCCAATACCCCGAAATAAATCCCGATGCGTAGAAAAAACAGTTTCTAGTTTGATTTCACTCACACTCCTTTGCAATAAATCTAACTTTTCGATTCCTTTCAAACCTAAAATTGGAAAACTTTTATCAAAATCTACAACCTGAAACTCTAAATTTTTAATACGGTCATTTGCTTTGCATTGCAAAGTGATTTTACCAACAACTGGTATCTTTGTGTTGGCAAAGGTTCTCAACGTTACATTACTATGAACTATGTTTTGTTCCACTTTCATTTGCTTTAATTTAGACATAGGCAACACATTAACTTGTGCCCCCGTGTCTAGTTTGAACTTCACTCTCTTGTCACAATCAGTTAACTCCACAATCTGATACCAGTCGTTTTTATTATAATCAATGCTATTTACTGTTTTTTCTACTTGAATTGAACCCATGAAACAATCTCCGTCATCCTCACTGTCTGTGTTTACTTCATACACTAGTTTACTTCTACACATTCTCGCAAAATGATTTAACGCTTTACACTTTCGACACGTCTTACCAAATGCCGGACACTGTCCCCACTCATGTTTAAGTCCGCATTTACCACATCCTCTGACTGGTGTTGAAGTTGACCCCTTTTTTTGATAGGCTTTACTCGTTGACGGCTGCTGCAGCTTGTTTCCCTGCCAGGAGCTTCCCGTGGACTTCCTCGCGTATTGCTCATTATTCTTCTGAATGGTCTCGACAGATAATGACTGTCTTTCCATTGTCTCCAATTGTTGTTGTGTCTGCTCTGCTGCTCTACCCATCTCAACTGCGCTGGCTAAGGTTAAGTTTGCCTCAGCAAGCAATTTTCGTTTTAGATTTTGGTCACATACACCTTGCACTATTTTGTCCTTTATGAGTCTGTCACGTGCATTACCAAAATCACAAAGTGCACTCATTCTCTTCAGATCCGTAACAAAACTGTCAAAAGTTTCTGACTGTCCTTGCACACAACAGTTAAACTTATACGTCTCTACACTGGTATTAACTTGAGGTACAAAATAGTTGTTAATTTTCGTCATAACTGTGGCATAAACCTTTTTTTCATCTTCCGTAATGTCAAGCGTATCATAAATACGCATTGTCTCTTCACCTAAAACGTGTAAAAGAATAGCAATCTTCACCAAATCACTTTTTTCATTGCCACCAGATGCCACCATATACGTCTCAAAACTTTGTTTCCAAATTTTCCACTCCTCTGACATATTGGAAGAGTTCAAATTTAAACACCGTGGCGGCTTCAAACCTTCCATTATAGCTTTATATCAATATACGTCTCTCATATATATTAATATCAGACACCTATTAACGAATGCTGTACTCATTCGCAATCCACAATTCAACTCGTGTTCATATAACCTCACTTTTCACAGAGATATTGATATCATCAATTGCCGAATATATCTCCACATTTCAGTATATAAATAAAATATTTCCAGACTGCGCCATGTTATGAGGCCAATAAAGAACACTGTAACTAATTTAAATAGATAAACTTTAATGTGGATTAAGATGGATACAAAATAGTGTCTCTTGTGTCTGATATCCACAACTGAACACTGAACATAAATTCAACTGACTACAACTGATTCGCAACGACAATCTAGTGACACAGTGTTGACAACCTTACCATACAATATAACTTACAACATAACTTACAATACAATATAACTTACAACTTACAATATAACCCCATAACATAAGTGATGTCTATTAAAAAGTACACTCTTGAATACTTTTTGAGCAACAAATAAAGTTTTGTAAATTTCCAACATTGTTTTCTATTTTTTTAAAATTTGCTCGTTTATCTGAGTGTACACTGTACAGGGAAGGTGAAGTACTGAGGGCGTGTATAAGGGTGTTAGAGTCACTCATAAAAAATTCTGAATTGTAATTTATGTTTGACCCTGCCATCAACAATAAATAATAACTAAATGTAACAAAATCTTTGACGATATTGTTGTAGGAAAGAGGGGAGCTAGTGTGGACTAAGAGTTTCTGCGGGCAAATGTGTTTCTTCTTCGATGGGCAACACATCCAATCTCTCAAAATTATTTATTAGATTTGGGCGTCAATGACTTCTGTCAGACAGCAACGTTGGGCACGTAGGTCTTGATTGTTGTTACTCAAGAGTGGAATTAATATTACGTGGTTCAATTTGAAGAAATAGTTACATTTTAAAGAAACCAATCAATTTTAGTGTTGTTTTAAGTGCAGTCGTCGGTTAGATGCTGAGGTATACACATCGTTAAGCGTGCCGTGAAACGCATTAAGATGGAAATTCTGTTAAATAGAGCATGATAAGAGAGGTTGTAAAATGGATTGGAGAATATTTGATAATTTGGAAACTTGAAGATGATTATTATGGACAATAAATACGCGTGTGGAAAGACTAATCTGTACACAAGATATCTCATAATAAGTGTTACAACCTTATAGTAGAGGAGAATTGCATGTAGACGAATTACAGATGATCACTTGCCAATGAACATGTGGCGAGAAATTCCATATTACGAAGTTACAATACACATTTGCCCCTGACTTATGCAACTCCTCGTGCACCGGTATTCGGCAGGTACAAGAAATCTCATACTTCTTTTAGGTTACTGCGTCAGAACATGATCTGCCGAGCACACGTGCTTGTGGAGTTGCCTAAAAATCAGAGAGAAAAGTCACATCGTGATTTCGTTACATGGAATGCTATATTTGTGATTCTTTTTCAAGTTCTGTTACAATTTGTAAAAACATTCTATTGTAGCCACCTACTAGCGTCGAACGTTTGGAGTAATCATTCTTTAATAATCTATTCATTCATGGCCTTTTATCCCTTCGGTCAGGAGCATGGCGCCGTTAGATCCCCGGATACACAGACGATCACGCAAACAGGAACCCACGATGTCTCGCACGTAATATTATAATAGTTTATGGACCTGACAAATTGTTTTCAACCAGAACAAACATTTTTACCGTGCTTGGATTCGAACTTAGATTCTAAGGTTTAGTATGCCCTCCATATTACCCCTATTACTCTAGTCTCACACGTAAACACAACCATTCCCGAGCTTTAAAAATGAAGTTGAATATTTCCATTTGCAAATTCCAAAAATTCAGAGATTTTAATTGACATTATTTTAAATATCTACTTCAAGGGTTTTCAACGTGTAAGAGAATGAGAACATTTGAAACCTCAGGCATTATTGCAGACCTCGCTTAATATTGGGCCATTTTTTGTAATATTCTGCAAACAGAAAAGAGATAGTATGAAATAATACGCGTCATATAATGAAAACGAAGTTTTAATAACTTTAATTGCTTCATAGACTAAGAATTGCATAACTGTGAGGAAAAGGTGGAATTAAAAATAAACAACGAACTATTATGCTCAGAAGAATAATTTTGAAGAACGCTAAATGAAATTAGAATCTACTCAAAACAAAACTTAAAACGATCAATTTTGTGGGAGTATTGTGCTCAATCAGCTGCATCTATCAATGAACAAATGTCCACCACCAGTTCTGTAGAAAGGCAGAATCTACACGTCTTCTTCTGAGCTTAATGAATTTCACAGAAGAAAAGACACTAATTCAGGAATAAGTTCTCCCAAACATTGAAGTCGTTTTCAGCCCAAAACGTCTTTAAGTTTTGATATGTTTAACTTGATAGGAGTTTTAAAAATATGATTCTTTTTCTTGTTTGGTATGTAGGAATGTATCTCTTTGTAAATTCCACTGGTCAAGTTGTAGGTATGATTCATGTTCCTTAAAAGAACTCTTGCCTCATTTTGACTATTATTTTTTATCATCTTGAAATGCTCATTTTTGTTATTTTGAAATGAATACTTTTTTGAAAGAAGTAAAAACATTTTTTTCATACAATTTGTTCTAGTAAAAATCTGAAAAAATGTTAACTAATGCAATTTTACAAAATAGGGAATTCAACAAAAATGAGACCTATGTCATTGTTATAAGCGTCTTGTGCTCTATTCGAGGAAAAATATATTCCTCACATAAAGCAACGGACTCATAAAAAAGACGCAAGGCTAATTTTCGTCGAGCTCTCCGAATTTTCGAAAATCTCCAGTTACTAATGCGAGAAAGTATGTGCGGTTTTAGTACTAATTTTCATTAATTTGGATTCTTCACGCCCAAATTTCGCGAAAAATACTCACCCCTCTTAGTCTCTGTAGACCATGACAAAAATAATTTCTACGCGCTGATCCATGCAGTGATGAATATTGCAATCGTCCACGCTGGGACCCTGTATCTACGGTCGCAAGAACTTTTATATGAGTTCGATTGTTCAAGTACGGGAGGTAACCCACTAATAAGGATATTCCGTTGACTACATAGTATGTGTATTGTTGCCAACCTCTTTAAAGCATCTTAAGAATGTATGAGGTCGTTGTTTTATTTGTTGTTTTTTTTTGCGATTCTTTGGAAATAACTCAGTAGTAGAACACAAGTCATTATATCCTATTACGAAAACAGAACAACTGAGCATGTAAAACAACCACACATACAACAACATAAAAGGGGAAACAAAAAAGATGAATAAACTCTTAAAATCTAAATAAATAAACAAGTTTAGAATCTGCATGCAATTACATTGCAGTCCCATCCACGTTTCACTTACATTTATACAAATTGCTTTTATTCAAAAGACATTTCAGATTATATATATATATATATATATATATATATATATATATATATATTTATTTATTTATCTTATAGCAAGTACACATGGCTTATAATACAACTAACAGTTTAAAAATTATGTGACATCACAACAATAAAACTTTCTTCAGGTTAGAGTCCTTCAGGTCAGTCCTTAAAGGGGCACATCTAGCTTCTCAATGCATTCAATTGCTGTCAGTCTCAGATATAGGACATCCGACGTATCTCCGCCATAAGATGTTCGTTTACATCTCTCCACTAAGAGACAACTTCTGAGGGGCACCACACTGATCCACCCGATTTGAGGAAGGAATATACCATGTCCAACACGTACGCAGTTTGCTGTCTTCTATATATTGCGAGGCCAATCAAAGCCCGAAGGCTTTGCCTGTGTTAGGAAAATTATGGATTGTAGCAGATGTGTTACTGGTTCAGTAATTTTCCTACTGCGCTCGGATTTGGAAGTTGCGTTTGGATAACTATGAGGCTGTTTGAATGGATAGTTTCCATCATTTCTGTCTATTGGGCGAGGCTGCTTGGATGTAGTTGTGTATAGGTAGGTTAGTCTTAAGGAGATCTTCCTGAATTCTTCCAGTAGGGCTCCCTGTGTCCTCAGGTTAGGGGGAGGTGGGAAGCCAGTAAATCGACGCACGCCGACCTAATACACCCCCGCAGTTATGATGCGTATTGTGTTATTTAGTTGGGTATGGGCCAGATTGCCATGCCCGCTGTTCAACCATACATCCTCTGTGCTGTACACAAGTCCTAGAGCTGAGGAACGAAGTACTGGAGTAGAAGCCTTCAAGTTGACCCACACAGCTTCAGCAAAATCTTGTTTCTAATGCGAGTTTTAACAAATAGGATTTTCACGTGAAGTCTAGAAGGTGCGGTTAAGGGTTATGTCAAAATATGTTGATGTCTTATTATAGTTCAATTTCTCAAACGATGCATGTTGGGTGGAAAAAGCCAAGTCATCAGCAAAGGTAAATTTATGTAAAGTAGTTGGTTGGTTGGTAATGATTCCGGACGCGTCAACTACAGAGGTAATCTGTCCCGTAAGTGTAGTGCATGTGTGCATCGAGAGGTCTGTGATCTTCCCCGTTAAATGGCGAGATACGGCGCCGGCGTACCGCCGGCTAGCGGGGTTTCCCTAAACCAGGTATCTCCCAACAGCGCACCATCCCAGACGGGACAAACTATAAGCTCCCGACTGGTCTCCCGGCACGTGTGATAGTGTAGTGCAGGTCAGTGTAAGTGAGGGTAACATGTGAGGATAGAACAAGGAAGAGGAAGAAAAGGAGAAACTAGTTTCGAACATCTTTCCACTGTCGGGACTGGAACCTAGGACCTCCCGGTCAGAGGCAGAGGCACTGTACTGACATCAGTTGATGCACTGAGCTATCTCGCACAGTGTGTGAGGTAGTGGATGGCAGGTCTGCAATACACAAATTAAAAAGAATTGGTGCGAGGACGGATCCTTCCGGGAGGCCATTCTTTAGCTACTTCATCTTGCTAATATCGTTTATAACTGACTATTTCATTATTCAGCTTGTTGTTAATAAGTTCACGCCCGATTAGGGAAGATTTTCAAAAATTGTAGATTATGTAAAACATTTACATTGACTCGTCCTTACCAGGAGAGGTGGGTCAGTGGATCAACTGATGTCACTTCAGTGCCTCTGACCGGGAAGTCCCGACAATGGCAATTGTTGGAGTCCCGACAATGGCAATATTGTAGACACTAGCTTGTCAGCTAGGTCGAATTCAGTCGCTGTCTGGAGGAGAATTCTAGAAACCGGCTGCTCTTATCGGTTTCCGTGGTTTCTCCGATCAGCGCCAGGCCAATGCCGGAGCAGAACCCTAGCAAACGGGCTACGGACCACGCGCGATCTTTCCTTCCTGTTCCTTGTCCTATCTTCACCCCTTACACACACTTACACTAACATGCACAACACTACTACATATGCCGGGAGAACGGTATCGAGCTTGTAGCTTGTCCCGGCTGGGATGGTGCCCCGCTGGAGGGAGATTCCTGGTTAGGGGAACCCCGCTAGCCGACGGTAGGTCGGCGCCGGATCTCGCCAACCAGCGGGGGAAGATCATAGCAACCTTCCGAGGAAAAAGCATGCTCTACACTTACAGGAATAGAGACCTCAGTAGTTGACGCGCCCGGATTCAGTAATAACCAACCAACCTTGACTCATTCTTGAGCATTAAGCTCATTGCAAATATACATAATAATATTTTAATGTTTAACAATTCAACTAGATTTCGTATTACTCGACTTTAATACAATGATAAATTACAATGAATATTTTGCAAGTTATGAATGTCCTTTCTCCTATTACTCGTTGAAAGAAAAAAAACAGCAACTTTCATCGTACAGGGAGTCATAGGCTTGCGCTACTTTAGTAAGCGTTGCCATTGACCTTAATTACGAAAAGTAAGAGTTTTGGTCGAGTCTTATCGGTGGCATCGTTACCCCGGTCAGTAATTCCATTTTCTTATGTCTCGTCAACGTCAGAGAGAGTGGAAAAGTGCAATGCACAAAGCAAAGGGTTGAAGGATGACGTAGAAGTTCGTTATATCAGGTTACTCCATTGCGTCGCGGCGTTAGGCTGGTGTACAACGAAAAATCTATGTCCTTTTCTCGTTCTAAATTACCACATCTCGATTTCTGAAAGAATTCACGAACTGTTGTTGCCAATGTTTCGCTTGTCCAATGATGTGAATACCTCTTGTGAAGGGCGTGTAAAAGTACGAAAGAAAAACAGAAAGAAAGAGAATAAAGGGGGCCCTTGCGGTGTGTACAGTATCCCTGAAGATGGCTGCTTTCTCTGCCATTGGTAATTATACTACGTTACAACGGTAGGTTAAATGACTTAAATCAACATCTGCCTAAGTCGTTGCCGCAACGAAAAAGAAGCTTTATCTTCTGTGGCCGGGACTCGCCCCTACATCTTGTAACGGCATATTCTTATGCCGCTCATTGGCTTTATACCCAAGAGTAGCGTAAATATCGCCAGGCGTGTTCTCAAGCTTATCAGTCGCTGCTCAGTCCCAGAAGTTTCAGTTCAGAAAAATATCGTTTTTGAATTCCTCGCAGGTATTTGTGCGCTTTTCAAATGGCTTTCAGTGTTCGAATCTCTGAACGGTCACAATGATCATTGTTGACAATTGAACAGCTGAAGCAACACAATTGAACAGCTGAAGCAACACAATTGAACAGCTGAAGCAATTTGAAAATGAACGAGTACGTTAGAGCCAAATGGTCATGGGGGTTTAACTGAGCCAGTCCCTGTGAATCGTTGTTATGGGGAAATATTATTTTAATTCGTACTAGAATAACTTAGGGTTACTCCATTTTTTACTTTTGTAGTTGCTATGGTGTTGGATGCTCTTGCGGAATTATTTCACCCTTTGAGAAATTTGAGGAAGTCAGGTGTAATTTTTTCTCGATAATTTAATTGAAACTTACTCGTCAATAAAATTAATAAATTATTATCTTAACCGTAGAGATGTAGTCTGGCCATTTTGACACTAATTATATATGTAATTTACATAGCATATGTTGCTTGAGGTTAAGTTATTACATTTTAAAATCAAGTTAAAACGGGTTTTCACTTCGCCAAAGCTTTTGCGGTTAGGTGATCAGAGCTCAGTTAACTCCTCAGAAATCTTACGGGATATATTACTTAAATCTTACTCATTTAGAAATCAACAAAACAAGAAAGAATTAGAGTAACCAACTGTCGAGATTATTTAAAGGAGCACAGCCTAGATTGATCAGTGGCAATAAATGCAGTATGGGGTCCTAGGTTTCGAGCCTTGACGATGTCGTATTCACGACCCTAGCTAAATCGAATTCAGCCACAGACGGAGGTGAGTTCTAGCGGTCGGCTGCTTATTAGTTTTCCGTGGTTTCTCAGATTAATACCAGGCAAATACCAGAGCAGAACAATATCAACCGGCCTTAGATCTCGCGCATCTCCCTTCGCTCGATTTGGCCGTAATGCCGTCTTTGAATGCATTGCATGTTTTGCATTGATATTTGCATCTTGCTTCATCTATTTGTCAACATTGTATTGTAATGCATTATATGTCGGAGCAAATTCATTGTTTACACTGACTCTGCATGCCGTGATGAAAATCTCGTTTAGCGATGTGCCTTAAAGAATAAATTTGATTCGACACATTACAGTTCATGGGTCGGGCACTCCAGTTCAGAACAAGCGCATTTTCTGTTGAGCTCCCCTTTAATCAGCAGGGCAGGGGGCCATTTTCCTTCATCTGCCCCATCTTCACGATAGGGCCGCTGGTCACAATATCCTGAGAACAAATAAATCTTCCGTCACGTAACTGAGAATTTGATTCGTCGGAAATTACATTTCCTGACGCAATTGGAATACTTCATTTCGGCGATTGCTTCCATTTTCGGAGTCTATCTAATTTACTGCCGAATTTCGTTGAGGCGAACTGCGATACGAGATGTCAAACGAATTACCTGTTGAAAGTCAATCGGACGATACACTGTCGAGTGGCCATGCCTAAGCTACAATACTAGAAATGCAATGATAGACCAAACACACTTTTGGTTAACTACTCGCGAAGATAATTGAACATTTCTGTTGATTCTCGAAGTTTCCGTGTCTTATAGACACCAAAAATACACACAGGTTCATTCATCCTTTTTATGCCTCTCATTGTTATCGACTATTATAATGAAATAATTATTAAGAATAGCCCCAAGCTGTAATTTTATTCCAAAATACAACTCAATTTCTCGTGACTCATTGTATTAATGATGTGTAACATAATGATCAATGAACATAATGATTCATTACAAATGAGGAAAACAGTGTATTTCAGAGACAATATGGTGTTTTAATTCAGTCTGCGACTTTTCTTAAAGATCTGATAACGGAAGGTTTTGGCATTTAATAGGACAAAGACCGCAATATACACATTTTAATGGACTATTTAAGCATGGCAGTAGGAATAGGAAATGTCAATATTGTCCACATTTTCAATATTACATATTCATGAAGTATACTATTCCCGCATTACGTGTGATAACTTCCAAATCTGAATGTCTTAACAAGTTAACACCTCAAAAGTTAAATCGGGAGAGATATCTTAGGACATCATCTGATTTCACTGCAGTATGTCCCACCCGGAGGTTTTAGGTTCGAGTCCCGACAGTGCAGGATTTTCGACAATAGCTTGTCAGCTAGGTCGAATTCAGTCACTGACTGGAGGAGAATTCTAGCGGACGGCTGCACTGATCGGTAGTTTTCCGTGGTTTCTCCAATCATCACCAGGCGAATGCCGGAGCAGTACACTGACAAACGGACCACGGTCCGCGCGCGATATTTCCTTCCTTCCTTCCTTCCTCTTCCATGTCCTATCCTCACCCCTTACCCTCACTTATACTAACATGCACTACACATGCCGGGAGACCAGTCGGGAGATTATACGAAGGTTGCCTTTCATGTTTCAGGATTTGGCAACCCTGGTGTTGCAATCTGGCAACTGACAGCTCTATCGTAAAGTTGGATGTTTTGAGGTTATACGTACTCAGAAAGTTTTGACATACGAGCGCTATTTGTGTTGTTTACAGTAACTTAAAAGATTCATCTTGGCCCAAAAATGGAATTAAAGAGTGAACATTTTCGTGCGATTATTTTTTACAACTTTCGACGTGGATTAACTCAGCAACAGTGCATGGATGAACTTAATTCAATTTTTGGCGATGAAGATTCATCAAGGACCTGTGTTTATCGATGGTATGGTGAATTCAATCGTGGTCGTAGTTCACTCCAAGACTAATTTCGCGAAGGTCGTCCAAAATCAGTGTTTGTTCCGAAACCATTGATGCTGTGCTGAACTGATATTGCAAGATCGTCATGTGACCTATCGTGAGATTGAGACAACCTTAGGCATTAGTGGGAACAGCATACATTCAATATTACATGAACATTTGACTGTCAAAAAAATTTGTTCGCGTTGGATCCCACACAATTTGTCAAGCGCTCAAAAAAAGGCTCATGTCGATTGGTCGAAATAAATGCTCAAACAATACGATCGCGGTACTTCGAAACATGTCTATAACATCCTGACAGGTGATGAATCGTGGATTTACGCGTATGAGTCCGAAAGTAAACAGCAGTCGACTGTATGGGTGTTTCAAAATCCAATAAAAGTTGTTCGCGCACGAAGCACTTCCAAACAGATAGTCGCCTATTTTTTCGGAAAAACTGGACATGTCGCAACCGTACCACTAGAACAACACTGAACAGTCAATTCTGAGTGATTCAAGGAGTGGTACACAACGATTTGTTTGCCAGCTGTCTCCCAAGAAATCAGGAAAACCAACCGCCGAAGACGGATCACTCTTCACCACGACAATGCGAGCTCACACATCGACTCAAACAACTGCATTTTTGAGCACTCAAAACATCGATTTGATGAGTCATTCGCCGTACAGTCCTGACTTGGCACTGAATGACTTCTTTTTATTCCCGTACGTACAAACAGAGGTCAACGTTTTCGACACCTGAAGAAGCGGTAGCTGCATTCAGAATGCATGTTTTGGAGATACCTCAATCAGAGTGGCAAAAGTGCTGCGACAATTGGTTCAAATGCATGCAAAAGTGTATAGATCTTCACGAGGAATATTTTGAAAAATAATAAAGTGATTTTCGATGATTAATATTCGTTTTTGTTCTCTAATCCTGAAATATAAAAGGCAACCCTCGTATCTTGTCCCGGCTGGGGCGGTGCCTCGCTGGTGGAAATATCTGGTAAGGGAAAAACCCCGCTAGCTGCGGTAGGTCGGCGCCGGATCTCGCCATTCAGCGGGAGACCACCGCCCCTCCCGAGCAAAAACATGCACTACACTTACAGTGCTAATTATCTTAGTAGTTGACGCTCCCGGGATAACTAACAATCAATTAAAAGTTTTAAAAAATACTTTCATTTTTTTACAATCCCGCCTTACTATGTAAATAGTAATGAAAAAGTACTGTAATCATGCGGCGGAAACAGGCGAATTTTTGACAGAAATACTCTTGTTGTCGAACCCTGGTAACAAACAAGTGGATAAATATTTTTCCTATATGTAATAAATTCGTTCCTCTAACGCTTTGCATAGTCCGATTCATATTTTATGGGTCCATGATACCCCAAAATCGAGTGATTGCAAATGTCCGTCCGTCCGTTTGGCCCTGGTCAACTCTAGCATTTAAACCATTTAGGCGATTTTCACCAAAATTCCCCGACCGATCTGCGCGAACTCTAAGACCCGTGTGTTTGAAACGGATGTTTTGATTTTTAGTAAACTTTGCATGAAGTACAAAAAAAACATTTTAATGATTTCAAACATTTCAGAAATAGTTACGAGTTCTCTGATTAATCTTTGTCCGCGGTTAGTGTAAAAACACTTAGAAGAATAGTGCAGGTCGCATTTTAGTCAAAATCTCTAAATTTTCGAAGCAGGCAACGTCTCATTTCAAGCCTCCATGATCATGTGTGATTATTAAAAAGGTTACTACTGTAAGTAAGTAAACTTACTATATTTTGGTGTTTTAATTATCCTAGTTTATAATTTTAATTTTTTTTGGTATTAGTTGAGTTAATTATTTAACAATCAATTTATTGTAATGTATGTTGTCCTCATGCACAGTGCATTGTTTATACTTTAGCCCTGATAAGGAAATTAAATATTTCGCTGAAGTACATTATTTGTTACAAACATATTAAGACTTTTAAAACAATTATACAATACAAATGTAAACTAATTCATTATATATCACTGTTTTGTTAAAATAAACATTATTTTTCCTTTTTGATAATCAGTATAGTCTCTAATTGTATAGAAACAGTTTTGCAGCAGAAAAGATTTTACTTTTAACTTAAATTTGTGAACCGACTTCAATTGCTTAATGTCATCTGGTAGTGCGTTGTAAAGTAACGTACATGTATTGTATGCGGATTTCTGATAGTGAGCTATTGATACTGACACTTGCTGAACGTGAATTTTACGTGTTGTAATTATAAATACCAGTATTGCATGAAAATATGTTTCCACCGTTAAGTAAGTCACTTTTGACAAATATTACAGATTCGTGAATATATAGGCAAGGCAGTGGTAAGATTTTAAGCTCAATGAAGAGAGGTTTGCAAGGGTAATGCGGATGGCATTTTTTCATTAATCGAATAATTTTCTTTTGCAATCTAAAGGTCTGAATACTACATGACGAGTTTCCCCAGAATTTTATACCATATCTCAGGCGGGAATGTATATTTGCAAAATACACGCTACGAGCTGCAAGCTGCAGAATTTGATAGAATTCTGAATGTGTAACATAAAGAACTTAATTTAGTGTTAATTTTGTTATATGTACATTCCATTTTAGGTTTGACTGAATTGACACACCTAGAACTTTTATTACCTGAACTTCACCTAATTGCATATTATTCATTTTCAATGGAGCATGCGATTGCTGATTTGAAAGGCAACAATGCATTGAAACTGTTTTTATAGACAACGGCGTTTGCTGAAAATATATTTCCCCTTTAAGAAAGTCATTTTCGACAAAAACTACTGATTCATATATGAAGAGACAAGATAATGGTAAAATATATAGATTAATAAACAGAGGCTTACAAGAATCACGGGGATTTGCTTATTATTCGTACAATTGTTTTTTGTAATCTTAACAGTTTGGGAGCTATCACATGTACTTACCCAGACTATTATACCATACCTCAGGCGGGAATGAACATTCGCGAAATATACACGAGCAGTGTGGAGGCTGACCGAATTTGAAAGAATTCTGAAAGCGTAGCATAAAGAACTTAATTTAGTGTTCAATTCATTTAAATTAACGTTCTATTTAAGGTTTGGTTGAATTGAAAGACCTAAAAATGTTGTTACCTTGACATTAGTCAATGGCACAACGTTCATTCTCAGTGAAGAGCAGAGCTGTTTATTTGAAATGGAAAACTGCATTGAAACAGTTTTCTCTTCATTTACATTAACTTGTTAGTACGAAGCTAATTTGAAATATCTGATATTTTACTATTTACAGTTTCTTTATTGCAAAGAATATTCGTACCATACGCAAAGAGAACTGCTCTTCTGTTTCTAATCGTCGAGGGCATATCGTTTGCGTATAGTAGGAAGAGAATAGGGCCTAAAATCGATCCCTGCAGGACTCTACATCCAATTACCAAAGAATCACAAAGGTGTGTACATAATGTTTTATTATTCCAGTAAGATATTTCTACCCTCCGAGATCGTTATTTAAGGTACGAACATAACCAATCTGGAGCAACACCACGAATTCCATTCTAAGGTAATTTTAAGAGTAAAATGTTATGATCAATGACGTCAAACGCTTTTGAAAGATATAAAAATATTCCAATAGGTGCTTCGTTTTGATCCATGGATGAGGCGACATCTTTAAGAAAAGAAAATATGGCTGTTTCCATAGATTTTGATTTTCTAAACCCATGTTGGCAATATGAAAACGCGTCGTGTACATTCACGTACATTCACACTATTTTTCAAGAAAAGAAACACTCAATAGCCATACTCCTAGATGTATCTCAAGCTTTTGACAGAGTCTGGCACCCCGAATTAATCTACAAATTCAAAATAATAAGAACACCTAAATACTTACTAGAATGATCTTACTACATGATCACTAGAGACTAGACATGATCACTAGAGACTTACTACATGATCACACAATTTATATCAGTCAGATCTTTTACAGTAACCGTAGATAATCATAGCTCCAAACCACGCACAATATAAGCAGGACTTCCACAAGGCTCACCACTACCCCAACGCTATTCAGTCATTACACAGGAGATATCCCCATCACATATAACTTGCAGTTCTCCGACAATACGGCAATATTCGTATTAAACCGTACGCTGACACACAACAGTACAAAAATTCAAGAACATTGAAACAAAATAGACGAATGGGCAATAAAATGGGAAATAAAACTCAACCCAAATAAATAAATAGCAAAAATATTTTCGTTAAGACCATTCTCTACCACCATCCGTTACTAATAAACAACAGTGAAATAAACTGGACACCATCAAATAAACCTATCAAAAACTAAAGACTAAATCTTGACACAAAACTCAACTGAAAAAAACACATAAACATTAAAATACAACAGGCCAAAATTATTCAACTCAAACCAATACTGAATAAAAATTCTAAACTTTCATTAACAAATGCAATAACACTCTGTTAAACTATCATAAGACCGATAATGCTATACCCATGCCCCATCTGGACAATTGCCGCTCCATCCAACGGAAACAAAATACAAGTAATCTAGAACAGATTCCTCAGAATAATCACTAACGCCGCATGGTTAATTTTAAATCAACAACTTCATAGAAAATTAAACACGAACTCAGTCGCTTACCAAATAGAACGCCTCACCAATAACATCTACTCCAACATAAACTCAATAGATCGACTAAAACAATACAATTTAGCCCTAATCTACAACACACAAACCAGAATTAACAATAGATACCCATTCGATTCCTACTTAATTTATTTTTCTCAAGCAATTGCGAACAGTAGGTACTCTCATAAGGAATCTACCCCAATGTAGTAGCAATAATAGCACACTTTGCATACGTAGGTTAAGCATACTTTAAGTATTTAGTAGTAAGTCAACAATATACATGAAAGAGAGTAAACTGATCCATGTACAACTCTTACTTGTATTGCTTCTAAGCAATAAATGAAAAAAAGAAAAAAACATTTGTCTTACGATGTATCTGCGTCATTTACTTATTGGCTTCTATGTTTCGTAAGACAGCGAAAGGCAAGTGGAATGCAGTCTGCGGTGAAGCAAGTAGCGAATTCTGTTCACTTTAAGCTGTACAAAAGTCGCACAACGATTTTTATTGAGTAGGTATTCCAAAACGCACGCCGTACGCGTGTCCGAGATCTTTTACTGACAATCACGTTGCCAATAACGATTAACCAGCCCCTGAAGCTCTGGCTAACGCTTCCAAAGCGATAGCATCTCCGAAGTTTTAGACTAACTGCCAAGTTGTTGCATGGAGCGTGTTGCTGTGGTAAGAGTCCATTCAATTCTTTTCATCTCAAGCAGTTTTCATAAATCTTTTGTTTCTGAACTAAAACATCGGTGTGACGTCAAAATACCTCTTCTCTCACTTCACATTGTTTGTAATTTTGCTACGATTAATACAATACAATTACATCTTTCAGCGTCAAAATATATTTTCGAGTATTCATGTATAGAAATCCCTAATTATGTTTACGGTTTAATGATTGATACGTTGAACTTCGTGATATGCGTACGGTAAAGTAGCATGCGAGCAAGCCAAGTGAATTAAAACACCGTGTACGGCAAAGAAAACACAACACTCACTGGGGTGCAACACGAAACAGCATGTCTGCCGTCACGCGAATTGAAAATTATCCCAAGAGTATACTATACTCAGTAATGCATAGTGTATATGTAGTTGTCAAATTTCACCATTTTTCGATTAATTTTTCGTCATTTCGTGTTTCCAGCCGTGTAAACTCCTATGTTTATTAGCTACTTAAGGGTAATACATTTTTTCCACAGGAAATGGCAGTGTTCTTGGTGTGAGATCCGGCCCCGACCTACATGTCGGCTTGAGGAGTTTCCCCCGTCCAGATATAATCGCCCACAGCGGAGCACACCTCAGGCAGGAACAAGCTCTAAGTTTGTATTTAATTGGCTGTCCGGGTGACGCCGCCGGATGATACCATTACGCCCTGAGGAAGGTCGCAGAATGGCGACCGAAACGTCGGCAACTTTGCAATGGACGCGGCTTCACCCGGATAGCCAATTAAATGCTGACTCCGGCCGCGGAAGCCTACGCTCTCAAGCTCTACCGAATGGTTCCCAAACATGTGTGGTAGTGTAGTGCGTGTACCTATAAGTATGTGTAAGTAAGCGGTGAGGTCAGGGCGAAGAAGAAGAAGGAAAGATCGCACGCGGACTGTGATCCCTTTTGTTAGGGATCTGCTCCACCGTTAGCCTGGCGTTGATAGGAGAAATCACGGAAAACTACCGATCAGAGCAACCAGCCGCTTGAACTTTCCTCTAGATAGCGACGGAATTCGCCTTAGTTAGTGTCCCAACTTTTTGACATTTAAATATTCTCATTACCGATGACAATAATTACAACGGCGTTATAATAGTGAGGTAATATTGATGCTGGAGTACAGTTTACCAAATTTCAAAAATTTATCAGAAAATATCGATTTTGCAAATTTTAAACCTCTTTTTCTGAAAAGTAGGAATATTTGACTGAACGACTAGTTCACTGCACTTACAGATATAATTGAATATTATAATGTATAAGTATAATAAATTTGTATTTTAAAATAGTGAATGTAACTCGCACGAAATTATTTGGCATATTCATTTTCAAATTTTGAATACTGTCCTAATGTATCGTACGGTATCATTTCATTCATACACTAAAGTTACACGTTCTGCGTTGTATGGTAAAAACTATTAGTTACGAGTATTCAAAATACCAGTAAAAATATTTCATAACAATATATGACATGCAGTGTCAATTTAAGTCTGTCTTCTTAAAAGAAATTCACGTGTATGAATACATGTGGAGAGTCTAGTGGGTAGGTAAATAATAAGTCATTCTCGCTATCACTTACGCAGTAGAGAGAGAAAGTTAAGTAATGCTGCGCGAAAAAAAAACGAATATTCGGCAGAACAACTCTTGTAACAGGGTCCTGGTATCGGAAACAGTGAATAAATCCAGTTGCTCAATTTTGGGGGAGAAATTCTCTGACACGTGCTGTAGCACGAATCCATGGTTTGTGGGTCCTTGATACCGAAAAATCGAATGACAGCAAAATGTCTGTCCATCCGTGCTTCCGTCTGTCCGTGTGTGAACAATGCTAGCGGCTAAACCATTCAGCCGATTTTCTCTAAAATTGATATTCCTCAATCAATCTGACCGATGTCGCGGCTCCTTGAATTTATAATCGATAATTTAGTTTTGGGGGGTACTTTATATGAAGCTACTGGGACATTTTGGAAATGTTCAAAAAAATGTCTCCAACGTCTTTAATTGAATATTATTGTTGTCTAGTGTGAATGTCGTTTAAGAGAATGGTGCAAGTCTCACGTTACTTAAAAACGGTGATTTTTTGAAAATTGCAAAAATTCAATTTGTGTTTGACGTATTTCTACAACTAAAATAGTAAACATATAGATTTTTCCCTTAAGGAAACCTGTTCCTTAAAGATAGTTTTTGAAATAAGGTCATGCACAATTTTTCGAAAATTGTAGTACTTTTCTCATAATTTTGCCTGAAAGTACAGGATAGAAAGTGCGTGATCTTTTAGGGCCATGTTTATATAAATTTGTTGCCTCCGCAAGCGGGAACGGTGGGGTGTCCATGTTTGCAAACACCGAGTTTTCCTGTGTTCCCAGAAATGTGCGTTCGGCCCGCCCGTATGGGCATCATTCATTTTGCCATGCGAATACGGAGCTCAGTCGTGTCTCTTAAGGATTGTTCTCCAGTGTCGGTCGAATTTTTACTTTCGCGCCCTTACTTCGTAAGAAGAGAAAGTATCGTAATCATGCGTAGGGGAAACGGCCAATTTTCGGCAGAAAATTCTTACTGCCGGACCCTGAAAATGAAGAAGTGGATAAATCTTGTTCCTATATGTAGTAAATTACTTCCTCTGACAGAATGCCAGAATCCTGCCAGTGGTGGTTGGAACCTCTGGGGCTGTGCCAAAATTTACAGTACGTGCCCTCAAGACCCTGGGGATCACGTCTCGAGGCGATCTACTGACTATCTCGTTAATTGCTCTCAGAAGCTCTATTAAATTCTACACACAATTTGTAAATTACGATGGAGCAATTTATCATTGTTGGTAGTAAATACAGGAAAGAAACTTCAATGTCCTGTAAGAAAGTCTAGGGAACCCATTGGATCCTAAAATGCCTAGGAATCACCCAGTTACCACGACTTTAAGTGGTAATGTAGCATACAGAAAATTTTGTAGTCAGAATCCATGTTTTGTGGGCCGCCCGTCCGCCCGTCCGCCCGTCCGCCCGTCCGCCCGTCCGCCCGTCCGCCCGTCCGCCCGTCCGCCCGTCCGCCCGTCCGCCCATCCAGCCGTCGGTTTCTGGAGAAAGTTAGCGCCAAATCCTTTCAGCCATTTGTGTCCAAAATTGATATTCCTAGATAAATTTAGTGAACTCCAAGATCTCAGAGTTTGAAACGGATATTTTAATTTTGGGGGTGTTTTATATGAAGCTTCAACAACATTTAAAAATTATGTTAGGGTAAAGAACGCTTAAGAGAATAGTGCATGTCTCAATTTCATTGAACTCTCTGAATTTTTGAAAATTGCATTTATTGGCTTCTACAAAATAATTGTGTACTATGACATGTTTGTCATAATAAATCTATTTTTGTTTTACTTCACTAGTTTAGTATATTTAATTGAACCAGACAGTGCAAGTAGTGCACTTTACGACTATCTCCTGTAGCGTTTTCCTAATCACCAATGTTTTACACCCTAGCCTACGTCGTGGTCAGGGATATTTATTCCTTCTGCTTCCGTATATCTCGATTTCCGAAGTGACAGAGCCCGGGCGTGTGATGGACGCCGCCTTTCTGCACAAATGTGCAAGAGTGATTGCCGCTCCTTCTTAACACGCTAACCAAACTGCAAAACCGAATTGCGAACCGAGAAAATTTCCTAACAGTACCGCGAGATGTCATTCCAATTGCATACCTTGTTCTGAGACTCGGTCGGTTTTGAATTCGTTATTGTTTACGGAGACGTCCTATCCACAAAAATATATTTGGGCAGCATATTCTTAAGTCATTAGTAATACTAGGCGGAAATACTCAGATATATACACTATGTGATCAAAAGTATCCGTACACGTCCAAAATGTTATGGTGTGGTCGTGTTTTTCAGGAAGAGGGCTTGTTGTTTTGTGTGACATTATCACGGCACAAGCCTACGTTGATATTTTAAACATTTTCTTGCTTCCCACTGTTGAAGAGCAATTCGGGAATGGCGATTGAATCTTTCAACACGATCGAGCACCTGTTCATACTGCACGGCCTGTGGCGGAGTGGTTACACGACAATAACATTCCTGTAATGGACTGGCCTGCACAGAGTCCTGACTTGAATCCTATCGAACACCTTTGGGATGTTTTGGAACGCCGACTTCGTGCCAGGCCTCACCGATCTACGTCGATACCTCTCCTCAGTACAGCACTCCTTGAAGAATGGGCTACCATTCCCCAAGATACCTTGCAGCACCTGATGGAAAGTATGCCTGCGAGAGTGGAAGCTGTCATCAAGGCTAAGGGAGGGCTCACACCCTATTGAATTCCAGCATTACTGACGGAGGTCGCCACGTACTGGTAAGTAATTTTCAGCCACGTGTCCGGATACTTTTGATCACATAGTATATATGGCTCAATTGCCGACACTTTACGATAAAACCTCGGGGACGCAAGACATTATGATTATAGATCTTATTCACTGCCCGAATACCGGGCACATGTCCGTTATCTTTGGTATTTTCATAGACTGCGTAGTTGTTTTAACGAGAGTGGGGAATTACAGTCCCTCTGGGCCACCCTTTTCATTAAATGTTTTGCTTACTTATGACATATTTTTCTAGTAAACAGATAATACATTCTATAAGCAAAATGAAACTATAAAGTTAATGATGCTGGATTGCCAGGATTTTCAGGATAGCCACATTGTTTGGAGAGCTTCTTCCCTAATGTCCTGTATCACTTTTCCAAAATACCAGCTTAAAAGGGGAATATTAGAAATTGATCGCATTTACGGAAATAATATCATTTATTTTTGCTATTAGGCCCCTTTCGAAATTTAAAGGGGGCAGCTCGGCCTATGCGCACGTTTGTGGTCATTTTGCTACTTCTCTTCGCATTATTTGTTTTATTTTTGCCTGCTTCCCAGAAATGGAAGAGATTTAATATTCATTTGCGTGTGTTATTCTCAAAGTTTTAGGGTAACACACATACTTTCAACATATGACACATGACAATAAGTATATCATTAGATTCTGTCTAACGGGAGTAAGTATTCGAAATTTTTACATGGTTACATTTAAATTAATGAAACAGACCTCAATATCTCGGAAAACGTTAGTGATAAAAAGTATCTATTCTCTAGTAACTATATTCCTTTATGGACCATTGTGCAACCAGCAATGGAATATCTTTTACTACTAGTAAAATGTGACGTTGTAAACCGTTTTAAAAATAGTTTCGTGAGTTGAAAATTTCTTTCATGCCAATATTTGTTCAAATATATTCTTTCAGTATCAGGCATTGGACATACCAATGAATCGAAGTAGCTGATGTTATATTCCCGTTCAAGAGTTCCTCACACAATGGCATTGAGTGTTACCTCCATATGGGATATGAACTGGTCTTATTGGAAATTCAAAATTATAATCGCCTAAACAGATACTTGCAGGTTGTGATGCTAATAGGTGAATTATAGAGCAGCTTATTTTTAAGTTTTTTTGCTAATATGGACAAGAATTTACATAGACCATTTGCATTAACACATGCTAAATACACAAATGCAGATCATTCTCAACTAGTTTCGAAAATTCTGTCGCAACATCTTTTACAACTATATTTGATTCTTCCCGGATTTCCTTAACACTTTCTTTCTTTTTCTCCCGTAATTTTTGAAGAGATTGAAACTTCACAAATTTATTTGTGTTCACTTCTACTTCTGCTCTATTGCTTCTACTATTGCTCTATGAATTGATGTGTACGTGAATGTAGTGTTGCATGTAAATCTAACATTTAAAGGCGAGTGTTTTGTATGTTATGTGAATAAGGTGTTAGTTAAGTTTAATAAACATAACTTGTGGATCAAGTTCATTTGAAAATCGGTATTTGCACACTTATGTAAGAACGTAAAAGTGAGATGTCGAACATAACGTTTATTCATTCTCTCGCATTGCTCACAATTTTGTTTTCTCCGTATTCACTTGAAATGCTTCAAGTTTAATTAGTTCCGAGGCAATAGTTTGTAGGTTTTCGCAAATTTATTTTTTAAAATACGTTAATACGAATCTAAATTCAAATCAATCTGCAGCGCGATTTACGTCGTAATTCGCTGTTCAATTAAAGATGTCAACAGCAATGTTGCCCACGTCGTGAAAGAAAATTATGACGTATTTTTCCAAAAATTTGTTTGGGTATGGGTATTTAATCAATGCCACTTACATGTATCGATTTAGGAGATTGGTTTAATTCCTGGCATTATCACTAAGATCGCAGCGCTAAAACACGAATAAACACGTTTTTAGAAATTTATTTGAATATTCTGGCCGGATCCGAAATCAAATTATCAGTTCCCATCAGGTACCCGAGACACGTCGAATGACACATCATACGTCTCGATTGGTGCACGGGAAGTCGCCAAGCCGCCAATGAAGGAACCTCACACAACCGCATCCGTATACTCAAGAGTATCACTCAAATACTGTATACTGATTAAAATAGCAACAGATGGTAAAGTTAAGTAAGTTATCATTCTTTTACGATTACTGTATCGCAGAATGGGCAAGAGTAATATGTTTAATCAATTAAAGACAATACTAGCGGTCTGATCGTCACGAGTCGTTCATACATAAACAGTATGTTGGCCAACAATACCAATAAAATAGTATGTTTGTCAAAATACTCATTAGTCTGTACATATATGAACAGGCTACAAACAAACAACGGGCAATTTCAGATTTTAACAGAAATGTTTCGAATTGCGGTAGTGGTGATTGGAGCTGCATTGTGACTCCATCTCAGACAACCAGCCTTCCGTTCCTTTCGTAACGTTTTTTTCTGCTTATCTGCATTGTTTTTATCAATATAAACAAATTACATTGCTACAAAATTGGCAAAAGAGAGCCAGTTTTGGTACACACATTTTCGTGTCATGTTATGTCTCTTCAGACCACAGAAATCCTGGAGCGGGCAAGCCAACCAAGAGAACCTTTCACGTGGTCCTCAGGCTTTTTCCAGCACGTGTCGCACCCCCACTGTTTCATCACCATCTACCAAGGTCATCAATTATAAACTCAGCTAATTCCGGCAGCGGTAGTACAGTCTTGGGGCTGTCTCGCTGCAAAACCGTCCCCACACGCTAAATAAATGAAGGGGAGCTCACAACGTGGCGATGCCTCTCCCGTTCCCCCTCCCGGCCAAGCGTCGACCGCAAGGTTTAGCGGACGCCGCGCCCATTAACGGGCTTATCAACGTGAGTTATTAATAGTATATTGACTTTCCGCATCCCGCGGCGGTGAAGAGGGGCGTGGTGGGAACAAGTGGGTGAAGTGGGTCGGGGAGTGGTGGGGCGGGCAGGGGCGGGGCGGGGCGGGGGCGAGTAGTCTGAGAAGGCGGCGGCGCAGCGGCGCAACGTGGTGCGCGGCGAAGGGGTGGGGAAGCGGGTGGGCAGAGGAGCTGGGCGGGGGCGGAGGGGGCGGAGCGGCGTTCGACCGCCGGGAGGGCCGCGTTGCGCCGGCGCCGGCGCCGATGCCGCAGTCCGCAACGCTTCGGGGGTGACGCGAGAGCGCCGCGCCGGGAAGACGGCGCGCGGGGGCGGCGGGCCGCGCAGCCGCAGAGGCGCGCAGCCACGACCAATGCCCGGCCGGGGCCCGAACGCGGTGGCCCACTTCCACGAACTGGCTGGGAGCGAGCACAACCCCACAGCTCGGAACGGAACGGATCACAAATGGCAAATGAAAGGGGCGGATCGTACCTCGGAATTTTGTATTGCGAATTACTCTAATTTAATCTTCCCTCTTTCCCCTTCCTATTTTGGATAAATAATGAACACTTTCTTGTATAAATAGTAGCTGTAAAATGTTCGAGAACATTTCATTACGAATCATTTTAATACGACTTCAGAAAATGAAATCATGCTTTGATTCAAATTTGAACATTAATGCCTATTTTAATGAAAGTATAATTGCTCTTTTACGTTTGCGAATATGCATTATGCTTGCAATATTTCTTGTGTTTAAAATAATAAAGAACAAACCCCGTCAAATTGACAGGAAAGTGATGTTCCTTACAACTTCTTATAACTACTTTCTTAAAAGTCATTAACATTTAGTAGTGTATTATTCTGTATCATACAATGTGTTACAGAAACTGCGACTAGTAAAATCTTCGAACATAGGGAAAATGCCGGAATTTTCCGCCTTCATAACACATATAACGGTAATATCAGGCTTCAGTTACGTTAAAAACATTGCGAAGATCACGACTAAAATCACGTTCAATTTTCTCGTTGGAAATTAAAACTGTTAAAGAAATGAGCGATTTAGGACCATATACTGATATTATTCATTTGTTTATTAAAAATGGGTACAAATTTACCAGATATAAGATAATAAATGCTGCTGTAATGATAGTAAGAATTCCTGTCTGCGTACTAGTAACGTACTGTTTCAATTATTTAACATTTATTTATACTGATGAGATTCTCAAATGCAGTAGGCATAGGAAATTTCTGGTACGGGAAATTCGTTGTTGCAACGCAAAAATGATGAACAATTATCCTCTGAGGGAAGAAGGGACATTAACAAAAAAACCTCTGAAATTCCATCCTCATGGAACGTGTACTAGTTTCACTTCCTTATGGCTATATTTCTTGCTTCACATGCCCATTATTCGAACAGTCCCAACTTGATCGTACTACATTGTGAGAGCGAAACACTGTCTACTGTCGGCCATCGACCCCGCGCTTCATTCTTCCGCCCACCGCGTCCTCCCCGGCTTCTTTGGGGCCTCCCTGCCACCCGTGCGCGCCCCTCCCCCGCGGCCCAAGGCGGCGAAACCTCACGAGAATCCCTCCCCTGCCCCTCCTTTTCCCTCCCCGCCCTCGCTCCCCTTACCCTCTCCCCTCTCCACTCTCCCCCCTTCGTCCTCGCCCCCACTCCACCATCCTCGCCCCCCTCCGTTTTCGCCTGCTCGCCCCCCGCCCCTTACCCCTCCCGTCTAGCGGCAGCCGCCGCACCGTGCCGTCTCCCGCACCGGACGCCGCGTCCCTCGCCTTGCGCCCCACACCCCTCGCCCACGCCCTGCACACCACGCCCCTCGATCCGCGCCCCGCTGCACTCACCCCATCTCTCATGTCGCGCGTCCCCGGCTGCAGAGCTGGAGTTGAGCTTCGCACGGGAAACGCCACCCAGGGTCACAATGAATGCATAGTAACCTTGAGCGGGTGCGAAGGGCACCGCACTCCACGTGCTCCACATGCTGTTGTCAGTTGTTCGTGGGCGGGGTAGTTTAAATGGGAACGAAGCAAATGCCTCCGTCAATTATTCAGAGATTTTGTCTTAGATTTGGGGTTATGGTTGCAAACAGAGTACCCGTTCGTTTCAATAGTTTCGTAAATGAAATTATCATTCCTAAGAACTTTAAAATCTCTGAATGCCTATTACTTTTCAATTCAATGTATCTGATTTCTAGTGGCTGCTCTTTTAAGTTATTCTCAGCACATCTGAAACGCAACAAAAAAATATGCTCCGAAGAAAAAATATTGTTTTCTCATCGGAAATGTTCAGGTATTTACAACATAAGATTAACACATGCAATGATTAGAATGCAACCAATAAATATGCGTATAGTAGAGGAGACCAGAGCTAATTCGCAACTGTAAGTAGTTATTATCACTTTTACGCAATTTCCATTTAGTTTTGACAATTGTGTGTATATCAATAGAAACTACATTTATTTGGCTTCGTTATGGTATTTCAATACGTGAATTTTTGACTGTTGAACTTTTAGAGACGTTGTAATTGATAAGATGTGTCAACCAACCCCACTTGTAGGATTGGTTGGCACCGACATTGTGTAGGTTGGCACTAGCATGGAAGAAGTTGGCACAGTCTTTCATTGAGTGTATTGTGCAATAAATCAATGTCAAATGACTCATTTTTCAATGTTTTATTTACACAAGTATACGCAAACAATTTTATCACCGTTTGGTCTTGAAAAATGGTTTTTTTAGATATAATTATGCTTTTGAAAATGTGTTAAAAATGACACGAAATTTTAATTTATCTAGATGATAGGTAGAATGGTAAGGGCATCACTAGTGGCCACTGCGACATCAGTAGGGGTCACTTCAAGCTCCGGTTTTGAAAAATAAGAATTGAAAGCTTCCCACTAGCTTCAAACATGAAGAACGTGGAGCGTATGCCTTCTATTGGTGAGGACTACAATGATGATAATTTATTTTTCTTCTTATTTTTCCCTTCTCAATTTAAAGAAAAATCAGCAAACATCTTATTGATATTGACATTGCAAAACTGTTAAAGAAGGGTATTTTTTGGACTTGTTTGGTTTCAGACACGTATACGTAACGTGAGAGATTCGGAGGGTTTTGTGAATTGCACGGTTACATTTTCTTACAATTACAAAAATATATACTACCAATGACTGAAAACAAAAATATTAACAAAAAAATGTTTTAATCGATCTACTGAAATAGCTTAATAAACATTATTAGGCCACTCAGGGGTTAAAAGTAACATGGGAAATTAAAGGAGAATTAGAGTGTGTGCCAGTGAGTGAATATTGATTTGGGGCACGCTAGTTTCTAAGGTCATTCGTCCCGTAAGTGCACTGCTTGTTACCTTCCATGGTGGCGATGTACCCGCTCTGCTGTAACATGAGATTCGGCGTCGAACATACACTTTGGCTTGCAGCTTTTGCCTGTTCCAGGTATGTCCCTCAGCGGGGCACCGCCCTATCCCACGTCGGGACAAAAGCCGAGATCTCAAATGGTTCCCAGATACACACTGTGATCAAAAGTATCCGGACACATCCAAAATGGTGTTATGGGGTAGTAGTGTTTCTCATGAAGGCGGCTTGCACCCCTTGTTGTTTTGTGTGGCACTATCACGGCACAGGGCTACGTTGATGTTTTAAACATTTTCTCGCTTCCCGCTGTTGAAGAGCAATTCGGGGATGGCGATTGCATCCTTCAACACGATCGAGCACCTGTTCATACTGCATGGCCTGTGGCGGAGTGGTTTCACGACAATAAAATTCCTTTAATGGACTGGCCTGCACAGAGTGTTGACTTGAATCCTATCGAACACCTTTGGGATGTTTTGGAACGCGGACGTCGTGCCAGGCCTCACAGGCATACATCGATACCTCTCCTCAGTGCAGCACTCTGTGAATAATGGGCTGCCTTTCCCCAAAAAACCATCCAGCACGTGATTGAAAGTATGCCTGCGAGAGTGGAAGCCGTCACCAAGGCAAAGGGTGGGCCAACGACCCCTTGAATTCCATAATTACAGATGGATGGCGCCACGAAGTGCAAGTTTTGCAGCAGATACATCCATCTCTTATCTTGATCTCCTAATATGCAGGCGTTTCCAAAATAAAGTTTATATGCTGTTTAGTATTATTTATTTATTTTTTACTCGCGAATCGGCCGACTAGGACCACGCATGCATGCATCCTGCATTTACCGTGGCTCAGTATCATTATCAAGGTGGCAGCTGCATGTAACTTTAATTGGGGACCATCATTCAGCTGAGTCCAATTTTTATTCCCCAGGGTTGTTAGACCTGGGGTAGGGAACCACTGCGGCACTACTGCCTTAGCGATCTCGGCCATCTGATCGGCATTATTATTATTATTATTATTATTATTATTATTATTATTATTATTACTATTATTACTATTATTATTATTATTATTATTATTATTATTATTTGCCGAGGAGGGGGAAATTCGTTACGCATACTGGTAAGTCCGGTTATGTCGGGCTCTCCAGCGTGGCATACCGACTAAAACCTAACCTCCTCGATTCACATGGGCCGTGGTATCTTCTGCGTGGGACCGTCGTTGAGACATTACTGCACGCAGAAGATTGGCTGAGAGCATGAGCTTTCCTCTTCAGATGGTTGCTATGGTATTTTAGCTCTCTCTGCTTTTAATAGTGGCTTTCTGTTTTAGTACGTGAGCCACGAAGTCTCGCACTGTTTTCCAGTTGTCTCTGGATTGCAGCATAGTCTGGGCTCTGTGTTTGCAAGCGTTAATTCCCGTCGCAATTTGCTGTAGCAGTTTCTTCTTTCTTCTTCTTAAGCTTTGCAACTATATGGTGTGCATAGCGTCGTCGTCTTCATGGCATAGTGCACAATCAGGCTTTCAGCGATTTTAAATCTGTGTAGATATGCTTGAAAGTTCCCATGCCCTGAGAAGGCTTGCGTCAAGTAGACCATTGTGCCATGGTTCCTGCTGGTCCAATCCTTGATATTAGGGATGAGGCTGTGTGTCCATCTACCTTTGTACTCCAGGTCCCATCGGTTTTGCCACTGGTGCAGGAGATGGTTTCTCAATTCCGTTTTGATATTGTCTAATTGTCTTTTGGACAGGGTTTGTTGTTTATCTGCTGTCGTCCTCAGGTACATTGTCCTCCTTTCCTGGGCTAAAAGGTCCACTAGGGGGACACTAGCCAGTACAAAGGCTCGACTGTCGGATACCGTGCGATATCCTGAGATTATCCTTAGTGCCATCCTTCTCTGGATCTGTGTGAATTTCCGTCGAATGGACTATGTCGAATGGATTATTATTATTATTATTATTATTATTATTATTATTATTATTATTATTATTATTATTATTATTATTATTATTATTATATTATTATTATTATATTATTATTATTATTATTATTATTATTATTATTAGGGTTACATTTATTCGTTTGCTAGAGAGCGCAACTTAACTGCAAATATTAAAACCTGTTTGGACCATTAACACATTTATGAAGCATTATTAATTATTCCACGGACGTTTACCCCTCATGAAATAAACTCACTAGCTCACAGAGGTTAAATCGTGCAGGTACGAACAACACAACGGGCATGAATTCATTCTCGGAGCGAAACTCAGCACTTATTGACAAGATATCCGTCTTGCACGCTTAGAGAATATTTTGAATAGCTAATTAATTGTTCACAGACTTTCTGATTAGGGGAGGACATAATTTCCTTCCAAGCTGGTTGACCTACGTACGATTTATAAAGAGCGAGGCTTTGCGCTCTTTATAAATCGTACGTAGGTCAATCAGCTTGGAAGGAAATTCAGATTAGACTAGAAAAACCAAATTATTTCGGCCAAAGCGATCACACCCACAAAATTCAGATCTTGGGAAGTTTTCCTTTTGTAATAGAATAATTAGAGATTGGAACAGTTTACCTGCAGCAGTTTTCAAAGCTTTTCCTCTCAGTGTCCGGAGTTTTAGAAACAAATTAGAACAAGATATTAAATGAGTATGTGCTGTGTAGTGCGGTGAAGTGCTGTGAAGTGCTGGTCAGTGTAATTCAAAGCAAAAAAGTGTAGTGTAGTGAAGTGAAGTGAAGTGAAGTGCGGTGAACGTGATCAATGCACATTTCAATGCTGCTTTTCGTCTTGTACTGTATTGTACGGTATTATTATTATTATTATTATTATTATTATTATTATTATTATTATTATTATTATTATTATTATTATTAATATTATTAATTATTATTAATTATTATCATTATTAGTATTATTATTATTAATGTAAGTGTTGTAAGTTTTGCAATTATTGTCATTAACTGCCACCGGGCCATACCCAATTGCAGTTCTAATAAATGTAAATGTAAATAAAAACATGAACAAAGATGTAGATTAAGGCACTAGAAACGATTGGGAACGTGATATTCTGCGAGACACCCTCAGAAACTATCAGCTGTTTCTTAAAAACAAGAACCAATAGGTGACTTTTATCATTATCTTCGTGTTCAGGGGGTCAAGCCAAACCACAAATATATTCTCGTGTTGCATATTTGCTCCTAAACAATGTCTACATTCTTTTACGTGTTTTAAACTTCTTTATTCTCGTTTAAGCGCCAAAAATGAGAAACATTTATTCCTTTTATTGTATGTTGTTAGTATCTCTGCATATTCGTCCGCAAACTACATACATTACACTTTAAATAGCGCTCCAGCATAATTACATTGGGCCATTTTTTTACTACATTTTAAAATATGTCCGCATTAATATGAGTCTTGAAATTCAGGTTAAGGGAAATTAGAGCCACATTTACTAGCTTTTAAGTCGAATCTCCAACCCAAATAATAATGGAATTCCTGCCTGAGTATTCATTGGTAAGAAAATAATAGCCATGTCACGTAGAAGAGATATATTCTTCAGCATTGAGTATCATCTGAAAAGTCTTCACCGCGTAACTCAGTCTGGCTCAGCTTCATATTTTGTAACTACGTCAGCACTCCTATCGACCGAATAACTCTGTCAGCGCTCCAGTTCCGTTGCCTTTTCATTCTTCGATAAGAAGATGCGTATGTTCTCTCGAGCTCTCTTTGCTTGTTGCGGGAGGAGTACGATCAAGGGGTAGAGGTTATTTTTAAGAATACTTTAAAATAACATCTGTGGAAGTTTATCGATGCAAATTCTATTTCTGTTGCCCGAGAGCAAAAAATGTCAAGTTTTTATCTGTTGCCAATCACGCTTCTTAGTAGGCCTACCTTCATTCATAATTCAACTGTGTATGGTAAAAGAGTGGGTAGGTATTCTTGAGCTCGAGAAAGGTGCAAATATTTTAATTGTTCTCCACACGTCACATAGAGGGTTTACTGTTTTTTGACGATAAGAAATTTTAAAAAAATAATTACACAGTTCAATGGAGTAAAACTTTTCTTGTATGTTATTTTATTGAAGATAAATAATAGTGAAGACAAGACATATTTTTGTCATTTTCTTGTGCTTACATAATACTTTTAATTAGCGTGCAATGTCTTTTTTATTTATTGATTTTACAACATACTTTAATGACTTCGTCATTAGCGTTCTCGGTTATCAATAATAATGGTGTTTCAATATTTTAATTTAGTGGTTTTACGATTAAAATTATACATTTTAGTTAGATAAATTTGTCCAGTTGAATATTTTTTAAACATAATTTTTTTTAATTCAATGGTCTCGGCATCATCATCGAATCTAATTTTTTCCATCACCAGTTGATATAGCCGTGTCTACTTCCGCACAAATATTCAGATCTAATATTAGTAGCTGAGACATTGAAATCTACTTCTCACAACAAACCGATCTTGAGTTGCAATATTAGCACAACTCGAAAATACGAATTTTGAGTTATGACTGTTATTTCAAAACATTTTATAATAATTATTAATAACAGAACTACTACAAAGCATTTTAGTAATGCTTATTCCATAATTCACCACTTACACTATAGAACAAAAACTTTTTTTTATACCTCCAGGATGAAAGTTGGTGATTCCAAATCTCCCTGATTTTGAAAATCATTATAAAAAATTTCTATCACACAAGGTTCAAATAGATATAAACATATTCAGTATTTCAAATAAACACAATCCTATACTAATTTCCACATTCTCAGTCCCATTATATTACTACAAAATTATATGAGCTTGCTTCATAAGAGGTAAGAACAAGTTAAAAATGGAATACGCATATTGCTCACACGCATCGAGCAATAATATGCAGACATTAAAATGGTTTGTTGGTACTCTCCACAATATTGGTAGAGCGAATATAATGACTTGAGTTCTCCCTACACTACAACCTATGGTTCGTTGTACAGGTGACAACACTGGTGAGCGGCCCATGGTTTGTCCTGATCACCACAAAGTATAAAAATACGCAAGTTTTGTAATTTCATTTTTTTCTTTGAAGTTTGGGAGTAAATCTTCCACAAACGAAACAGAAGTTATCGAATTGAATTGCACACTTTCTATGTGAAATTACGATTTGCATTTTATCGAACCGATTCAATTCTTCAGATCATGTAGCGAATTTCACTTTATAAAAACCACAGAACTATAATGTATTTGAGGCACATGCAAACCACACGAACTTCACGGATACTGCGAGTACAGTTCCACATGATGCCGACTGACTCAGAATCTGCCACCTAACAGTTGGATACTTGTATACTTGCGATAAGGCAAGAGGCTAAAATAATTCCTTCCGATGACTGATGCGCAGTAGAAAATATGAGGGTGCACGTGACTTGTTTTTAAAACATCCACAAAGACCACAACTCGTAATAGAACGCGACTACCGGACGCGACAACAAAGACGGCAATCTTCAAATTCAGAAGGGGAAAAATACGAAAGCTTAATTTTGTTGATATCTCATGAAAGTAACATATATGAACTGAACAAATATTTTATAATGTTGTCGCTTAGTCGTTGATGCGACAAAAATAAATTGAAAAAAAATTGTTTTTAAATATATTTTATTCGCATTGATTCTATATATCTTACAGGTGCAATTTAAATGTAATTAAATTAATAAAAAATACGGTATTATACGATATATTTAAAAACAGTGACGTGATATGAGTTGTTATTGTGATATTCGTAATCTACTTATAAAATTGAGTATGTCGCGCACTGTACCTTTCTGAAGGTAAAAATCTTGTTCCCTAGTGTTATTAAAGTTATGAAACCTGCATTTCTATCTCCAGAAAAACTTCAAACATGTTTATCACAAAACAGCAGCTCCTGAACGAAACAATAGACTAAAACTTTGATTTACTTTTTCCACTTATTTGTACAATGTTGCACGCACTTTCATTATTGACATGTAATTATATCTTAATATAACGCCCATATATTTAAAAAATATTGCTAGTAAAAGTTAAAATTAATCATACCTTTCCAAGAGTATGAATGGATTAATATATTTGTCACTTAATTTTTTAAGGGAACAACAGCAGGAGGGTTACAAAATGGTGAATTAAAATCGTGTTATGAATACAACTGTATCAATATAACAGATACGATCTTTATAGTATTTACCGTGATTAACAGAAATGACTTCATATTAAGTTGGATTTTCATTGGTCACTGAAAAATGTTTCTTTTGTGCATTGCGGTGGAAAAGAGGTTATAAGTCAATGAGCAAATAATCTGGTGAATATGCCAAAGTTCGTACACCCTTATGCCAAATAAAGTTTCTCTTCATCAGGAAATATGTTTACGGCTATTCTAAAGCTCGTTTCAACTGGTTGAGTCGTAATAAACGATCATTTTCGTCAAACAGACAGAAAAGACCCGTCGAGCAGGAATACGCCTAGAGGCTGCAGCATCGAAAGGCATAGCGTCCTAGGCACAGTTGCCAATGTGTCCGTCGTCTTACTGCGACCTTCCTCAGGGCCAATGCATTCGTTCGAAACGTTGGCAACCAAGCCGGGCAGCCAAGATTCTATTGACTCCGGCCGCGGAGACCTAAGAATCTGCAGTAGGGCTGGTGAACTTAAGAGGAGACCAGAAAACCAGATTCACTTCTGCTCAACAAAACCTGCAGATAAAATATATTATTCGCAAAAAGAAAATAAAAGCTATTATTTAACTCTATAAAGCGTGAAAGTGTCACTATAAGAGTGCGATGCATCACTTACATCCACCGACACTACTTCTGCATTAATGGTACGATTTTTAATAACATCGAACTAATAAATGTCACAAGAGAAAAGAAATCAATACCAACAAGCTACAAAACCTGCTAACCATATGCACTGTAATATGTCATATGATTTGTTCGCATGCATGACGCAAATCTGCATATAATTTTGATGATGTTTGGAAACCATTCTACGATTGATTTTCTAATCCGTTTATTGCAAATCCGTATTGTACTGCAAAGAGCAGCATTTAATTAGGATAAAATATCCTTATTTTGTCCTATCTTGTATTTTATAAGTTTCCGAACATCATACTTCACCTAACACGCATTTAGTAATAGCTGTCCTTAATTTCGGAATTGCTAGAAATCAGGTGGCTAATTTTACTCACCGATATTGCCACCGTCTGATGGCTCTTCATCGGCTGATTTTGTATGCTGTAGTTTGGACGTATTGCCACCTGCAAACAACAAGACTCAATAATGTATATGCCTCGATGTTGATTCTTCTAGCAATTCACTGTTTGACTTCACAAACCCTGCGTGCATGACTAGTGCATGCACGGCTGCGAGCAGTTAACGCTCTATCATTGAATCAGAAACTCTCGCACCGTTAAATTGTGAGATAACCATCACAAGAGTATGTCGTAATTCTCTTCATTTTTCATGCTTCTCTTCCACTTAACTAGTCGAGATTTTCAGCCAGGTAGAGACATTTTAGTTTGTTTGTGTTTTTTTTTTTTTCTTTAAAAACACTAACTCCAGAATACCTTGCACATACTTCCTCCATTCTTGGCCAAAGACAAACGTAAAATGTTGTCTCTTGCAAGTAAAACAAAAGCAATGTTTTAAACAACCAAATGAAAGTAATTAAACGTAATGGCAGTATCACAGATCATTACTCATAAATATCAGAAGTTCCTGGCAGAAAAATAATGTACACATTTCAAGCAATAACGCAAGTGATGAAAGTGACGTTAAGAATTAGATAATGAAGACAGAAAGAGAAGAGCATAGTCGAATTGAGTGTTACTGGAGAAATGCAAACTAACATGGTCAAATTGCAGAAACAAAAGTGACCGACTTAATAGGGAAAAAATAACATTAGCCATCGGTTGGCCCAAAACGGTCTTAGATTTACATTCATCCAGAAGGGAATCAAGCGTCTTTTTGAAGGGCGATACTTTGCCAACCTGCTTCACAAGATCAAAGCACATTAAATAAATTTCTTAAATTAGGATGATGATTATGATGATTACAGTGAAAGACTAATTTAATGGGATTCGACTCCCTTGGTACATTTTTATAAAAAAAATTCAATTTGGACAAGTTTATATAATTTTCAATAATAATAAATAAATGAAATATAAGGAAAACTAAATTTTCTACAACAGCACATATTTTCTAGCAGAATGCTTAACGGTTTAGCAATTTTGTAAAATCACTTCAACCTTCAAAACAGTTTCCAACCGACACTTTTTTCAGCGCTCAGATTAGAACTCAGGTTCTTAAGTTGTACACGTCATTCATGTTATCCCCTAAATCATCAACGTAACAGCTACAATTGACCTTCCCGTGGCTTTAAGAACAAAATTGAACATTTGTATTTGTCATTTTCAATCATTATTCAAATATTTGCATTGGCATTATTTCACGATAGTTTTAAAGAACAGATTTATTAAAGAAAAAGTCTTTATTATTAATATTGTAGTTTTGCAATGTTAATTCTTTGTTTGCAATTTTCAAAAATACAGATAGTTCCACGAAATGGAATTTAGGCTATTTTTATAAAAGTACCTTGCTCTATACAACAAAAAAATTGAAAAATTGGAGCCGGTTTGAGAAAATAATTGTTTAAAATTGCCTATATTTTTTGTACAATTACGCAAAAACTACTCTTTTTTTTCATTGGCACAAACCGTGTTTAAAGATTTTCTTTGAAGAACAGATTTCGTAAAAAAACTATCTTCAGTATTGTAGTTGAACGAAGACACCGAAAATTTGCCCGTTTGCAGTTTTTTTTTAAATTTAGACAATTTATTGAAAATGAGACCGCCCGTCACTCAGCGATATGGAAACACCGAGACAGTGAACATAACCTATAACCCAGTTGAAGTATACAACGACAACTAAGCAAGCAAAACTTCCCTCGAGATACAAAATGAAGGGCATCCTAATAAAATAAAGCTATCGTCACAGAAGCTCAGAACGCGTTTACAACTAAAGAATATATTGCCAAAAGTGTGACTATTAATTCATATGAAAGTCGTTTTGTGTCGAGAACATCCGACAACAAAATATGTATCTTCTTTTCAAACCGAGAAGTAGCACATTGCCTATCGATGCTCCTCCAGTCAATGCTCAAAGAAAGGTCATCAATAATTTTGACATGGTACCATCTAAAATGTAATCTGTTAGCTCCAACATTCAACAATATTCCCCAAAGGAGTATCTATAATAAACGATCACTCCACCTTCTCTAACCTCCAAAAGGGAAACCCAGTCTGACTTCCTTAATCCATGAAACCACATGTGTTTCCATTGTAACCTAGGAAAAAAGGAGGCTAATGGTCTAGAAAAACATGATATAATCAACAATAGATCTGTAGTATATATTATTTCGCGTACCCAATATTTGAGGACATCCATGCAAACATTATTCCAACAGTTCAAATCACATCTAGACTGTTTCTTCAATGCTGTAGTTACCCTACTGCTCACTAGACTGTACCCGTAACTCAAATGACTAATATCATTGACAGATGCATCGAAGCCAGATTTACCAATTCTATTAAAAAACTTGAAGTTGCAGTCTCAAACTTAGTTCTGATACTGAATACGATTCCAACGGTTGAACACAATTTAATTAATATTTTCAAGAAATGTTAATTACGACATTTCTAATAAGATAATTCTTTAGCTTTTTGATTTATATCTTCAAAACTTCCACTTACTGTTAAGCTAAGAACAGGTCCATTAGATGCATCAAGAAGCGTAATCAAATCCAAGTAAACTAAAAATAGTAAATAGCACCATAGTTTCCTTAAATATAAATATTTTACAACTAAGTTTAATAGGCTCTACACAAGTTGTGAATGTGTAAGAATGACACTGCACATAATTTGTTACAAAAGACAAAACTTAAACCTAAAAGTTTAAGAAAAAAATAAAAACAATTCAAATTCTTCAAATGAAATCTAATTTCGTTTCGTACAGTACACTCCTGGCCACCTAGGGACCGGAAAGTTTGATGGTTCCTGCCAGTACTATGCATTGCTATAGTTACGCCCCCACCTTCCCTGACTCCCCATTCAGTTCAACGTCTCGGCGCTGCGAATGCCCCCTTCCCGGAAGGCAATCATGGCAAGTGCCTCTCTAAGGAAGTATTGATCACTTCATTTCAAATCACGTATTTGAGAGAATAATTTTATACTCAACAATATTGTCATAACAATAACAAATGCCACATTATTTTATATATCTATCCATTATATATTTTTTTAACTATTTATCCATTGTAGATGACAAAAAAGTGGAGTCAAAAATCAAAGATGATTGAATTTCTCCAAAACTAAAATATTAGGAACAATATCCTTTCGGCATATTTCGTTCTCTAAGATTCAGTACTGTGAACTGTTCAGAAATTATGAGGGTGGTCCATAGTATGTGGGTCGACTATAAAGTTCATCCCCAAGAACGGGCATCAAGTATATAACCTGGAAACAATCCATAATCCTTCCTATCCACAAACCTAGTAAGAATCCCATTCTCGAAGATAATTACAGACCCATCACTTTCTCCCCACTTTAGACAAATTATTCAAAAAGTTACAACTAGCAAGACTAAAAATCTATCTTAACCTACACTCTAAAATAAGCTTGAACTACCTCAATAAACTACAGGACACAGCACTTTATGTCTTGCTGTCCGTGACCCGTATTTTAGGGTGCTGCTCCAGTATTCAAGGATCAGGGAAATCACAAAAATTACTAATTAGAGTACGGTAATTAGGTAATTAGGTAATTAGAGAATCGGTGTACGAATTTGAATACGTTAGGCGCCACAAACTCAGAGATGCTAAGCTCACCAAATTTTCGACACCTGGCATTATGTATATGGCATTATGGCAAAAATTGAGAGAAACTAATCAGTCTAATGCCATATGAATAGTGTCGATGGTATCTATAAATAAACAGAACCTCCCGAAAAAATTCAAAAACAATGAAACAGTTTAGATTTTCAATGAAAGGGCAAGTAAAGGAAATATCGTTCAGGATACAGCGGGGCGCTTGGCAAGACTGCTGAAGTTGGCGGGTTGCTGCTTAGCTTCACTGTGGCTATATCTATATTACTAATTTCCAATGCAAGCAGAAATTGAAAAAAACTCACACCCCAGCAACGTGAGATATGGCCATGGTTTCGATATATACCTAGGACCTCCGCAAAATTACCAAAACATTTATATTACTACGAATTACTCGAAATTTCACAGTATGTCACTCCTTTCGACACGGCTTACGTCGTGAGATAGAAAGGCTCCAAGGAAGGATGTTGCGATATGGAACGACTATTTTTTTATTCTCGCTATTTAAAAAACTGATGTGCTGCATTTATAATGTACTGAGGTATTGCAGTGTTCATGATGATTTTTTGTAAAAAATTTTAGTTTATTGCAATATAATAGGAGATTTTATTCGTTTTTGGGCAGTGTGCTACTATTTGGAAAAATTATTTTCTGTGATTTTGTTCACGAGCATCTTCGATGCTGAATTATTTATTACTAACCACTAGTTACCACTACCACTACCATTATTATTATTATTATTATTATTATTATTATTATTATTATTATTATTATTATTATTATTATTATTATTATTACTGTTATTACTATTATTATTATATTTACACTAACACATCCAAAAAATCACCTAATAGTAGTAGCTATTACCAAAGCGTAAGATCAAGTCTGATGTGAAAAACTAATAAACAAACTCTCAACTGGAACACCTTGCTAGAATGAAAAGGAAGAAGAGTTTCTTAGATTGGTTTGTTATGTTCATATACAAGAAAATGACAAATAAACTGTAAACATGTCATTGTTGGGACCTGTGCTGCCGGAGAGACAACTAAGCAACATTGCTTAGATGACGTCTCTCAGAAAAAAAGTATTGTTTCCGGGCAGGTCTGATGTTATTAATATGGTAAGTGTAGTATATATTATATCCCCGGACGAGGCGTAGTTCCTCCATTGCTGGAACTCGAGATCTGCCGCCGACCTGTCGGCGGTTTCCCGCGGCCCCGTTCCGGAGGTATCTTCGCTACCGGGGCACCGCCGCAGCCGTGACAAGACCTAAGCTCGCGACGGGTCTCCCGCCATGTGCGGTACTCTAGTGCAGGCAACTGTCTGTGTAGGGGAGAGGATGGGAAAAGGGTGAGGAAAGAACGATCGCTCTCTGTCTGTGGTCCGTATGATAAGGTACTGCTCCATCATTTGCCTGATATTGAATGGAGAAACCACATAAACTACCGATTAGATCATCCGGCTACTAGAATTCGCCTTAGTAGTATGACGACATAAAAAAAGTATGACGTAGATGGACTCGTCTTAGTTATCTAGTGTCGAAAATTCGCCAACGGCAGGACTGCAACCATAGAGCATTCCGAAAACAATGGTGCAGTTGCAATAGCTTTGCCACAGAGCTATCGCAGCCGGAGAAAATAATGATCCCACTGATCGCGTCCGAGAAATCTTAATGAACGAATAACTTTGTAAACAGCTTCTCAATTTTTTCCTTCATATGAAAAATCACCGACGATTAAAACTTTCATTGAAACCCATGCTCTTTATTTATTTTCATGGCAAACACCCTTAGTACAGATATCACTCGATGGAAATCGGATTTAGTGCATTAGGGAAAGATGAAAAATTATACGTAATGATGATTTTTTTGATCCAAAATATTGTTAAGAGTTACATTATTTTATAGATATAAATATTGTTCAGCTCTGAATACACATAAGCATAGAGCAGAAAAATACTAGACATTCATTTTATAAAAAGGCCTTAAAGAATTACTATTCTGTTACCATTTTCACATAGTAGCATGACAAAATCAAATGGGTAGTCAGTCATTCCAAAAGCACACATTTTTCGAAGTGATGTTCCCATCTCCATAGGAGTAACTTAGGGTGACGGCCCACCCCATATACACAGTATTTTCGCTGTGATAAATCTCACAATTAAGTTACCATCATTTGAAAAAAGGTATTACTCGAATAATAATTATAAACATCGAGAAATCTGTAAAAAGTAGTATTTTATTAAAAAACAATTTGTATGAAAGAGCTCTTGCTCTTTCCATTCTACAAAATTATCTTCCTCCAAAGCAACACGTGTGAATCCGTCTCTAAGGAATGGGGAAAAGCCCCTAGTAACATAGGCAACACTCTGGAACAGGTTCCATGGGCTGAAATATTTCCGCTCGAGTGATTATGTTTCGCACAGGAGATTCAACACTCGTCAAGTCCACAGATACAAATTTCTTCCGATGGGAGGAGTGCTGAATGTAAGCGAATAATAAATTAGAGTTAGTCTTCTAGATTTTTGGCGAAAGAGCACGCGTCCTTTTACAATGTGCAATATATTATTATTATTATTATTATTATTATTATTATTATTATTATTATGTCATTAACACTTAGTTATTACTGTTCATCTGTTTTAATGAATTTTATTGACTCGTGCAAGAGGTGGTGAAGGAGGATACATCAGTATGCATTTTAAAACACAATTTAAAAAAACTATCATCTCTACGAAGAGTGATGCGTCAGGTCAGCGCCATATTCATCGTTTATAATATAAATTATTATATTTCATATTCATCATCATCATCATCATCATAATTCTGAAGGCAAAAAGTGCCTTGTCGTTGGGGTCATGGCATTCTATTCTCCCCTGTCCTGTCTAATTAAGTCCAAGTAATTCCAAGACCTGTCCAAGTAATTCCTATTATTTAAATTCAGTTATAAAGTTTATTATGGGGGACAGTACAGAGTATTTCATCTATTGCAAACCTATTAAATAAATGTAAAACCCGAGCGGACACGTCTTTCTTAGCCGTTTAAGCAATGTGCTTTACGTCCATAAGGAGGCCTCTACTTGAATTTCTCATTCAGAGGCTGCGATGCGAGCGAGGTTTTCCTCACGGAAAACCGAGCCCGCGAAAACGTCTGCACTCAGTGAGGAGCTTCTCTGATGTACTTAGGTTTCTCGTGTCCTAGCTGGCAGATCACAAAACATTTAGATTTCAAGAAAATAACTCCTATAGAACTAAATGAATAACACATTCTATATATAATCTTTCCCTTGAGCAGACAGTGTCTCCTCTGTATACTCTGGGCCTACGTCTCGTGCTTCCGCTAGAAAAAAAACGCAGTATTCATATAAAGCGATACGTTTGTGGTGAGCGTTGGCCTCGCATAGACGACATGCACTGAGCGTCACTGCGAGCAGAATGTTAATCTCAGGGCTCCATTATGCAAGTGGAGCACGCTATTTGCTTTTTCTCCCTCATAACAAACCCGCCCTTCCACACGGCGAACTTTTTATTCCTCTTCTAACTGCATCGTTTTCATCTAACACATAATAAGCATTAATTTGATTTTCTTCAAAAAATGACAAAATCATGAACACTTGTATTACGATGGAAGTAGTGCTGCTACAACAGCACGTTGCTTCTCCGCGATGGTATTCAAACTCAGATCCTTAGAGAAAGCACGCGATTAACATTACTCCTACACCATCAGCCGAACAGCTGAACACAAAACTTCCCGACGTTTTAAAAATGTTGACATTTGTAGTTTTAATTTTCAAAAATTCAGAGACCTTCATTACATTATTTCAAAACCTAATTTTCAAGAACTAATTTCATTACGGAAAAATTCTCTATCAACGATACTGTAGTTTTGCAAAGTTAATTTTTTTGATTGTAATTTTCGAACGTACAGAGTCCGCCGAAAATGGGACTTCTCCATTTTATAACCCTCGTTTGCAATATCCTAGAGAAAAAGTTAAAGAAAAATTTGAAGCCATTTTTGAGAAATTTTACTTTCAGATTAAGATTTTCACAAAAATTGCTCCAAATATTTTCTTTAACGTTTTGATAGAAATAGTGCTAAATGTACTCTATGAAATGACTTAACGCCATATGGCTCTATTCTTTAGTATTATTTTTCAAAAATTACAAAAATGTATTTTTTTAACTTGTCTCTCGCGTCGTTAATATTACATTGTCGCGATATGGCTTTCCGGCCCTCGCGACACGCTGCCGTCGGCAAGTGACCAGTTGTCATTTGCCGACGCCAGCGTTCCGAGACTATAAATTGGCGAGGACTTCGCACCTCGCCCTCTTATGACGAGTCAACCTGCCGAAGCCGGCAGTCGCCACGCCACCCGCTCCCAGGATGTATGGCCCACAGCCCGGGTAAGTAAATAAACTTCTTTAAAGGAATACTATCTTTTCTTCCTGCACGGGTTGGTGGGGTCCTCCCTCTCCCCCTCAACACGCGACAACATTAGCAGCAATTTCTTTGCATTCATGCATATATGAGTAAATGCGCTTTAAATAATACGAGATAAAGTTTCCCAAAAACAACAGTTTTGCATGAAAATGAGCTCAAAATTCATCAATTGCAAACTTATTAAATAAATGTAAAAATGTTTCAGAAACGTTCAAACGCCATTTTTTCAACAACAGCTCCAACCTTTTCTTCAAACATTTGAAACGGATAGTGATAATTGTACTCTTTAATACGACGTAAAGTTAATTTCGGTTGTATTTGTGAGTTTAAGTACTTAAAATGACTTCAACTTAAGTTTTTCGAAAACTCAAACATTTTCTGTGAAAAAGAGGTTCAAATGTCAAATTCACAGTAGCATTTAAACGCCATTTTCTTAAAACCGGCTCCAAAATTTTCAAAGAAAATGGCCAATTGGTACGAGGTCGTACTGGTCTTTAATATTCTTAATGTGATATTTCCGTTCTACTATTAGGAAACCAAAAAAGTAAGAAAATTTCGAAAAAATGTACTGTGGGCAGTGATAGATGGCAGCTCGCAAGAGTATGTGGCAAGTCCGAGAAGCTAGCCCAGACCAAAGGAGATAGAAAACTAATACGGGAAAGTCTGTGCCAATCTGTAGCACCACTAGTTTAACATATGCATGTATCTTTAAAACAGTTTCAATCATCAGCGACGCCACATTCAGCCAGTGTTTAATTACTTTATTATTACTTTATTTCGTGTATTCTTATTACTTTCCCGTGCAAATACGTATATACGGAGTGCAAAGTTATGTAACGCTGCGGAAAATCGATTTCGAGATTTCAATGGAATTACATGTTTTTGGGGTCTCCTGATAGCGAAAGAGTTGTTTTTTTTAAACGTACGTCCCTCCGGTGTCACACTAGCGCCTGAACTTTGTTTTTTTCAAATTGAAGAACCCCCTGTCCATTTGACCTGAGACGAAGCTCTGGAATTTTGAAAATCATTCATTAGTGTTTTGGGGGTACTTTACATGAAGTCTCCGAGACATATTCAACATTTTCTCAAAAACAGCTCCAATTTTTGTATTTAAATTTCTTGTAAGTATATAGTAAAATTCACAAAGTAGTAAATTTAAATTTCCACAGTTAACCCTTAATTTTTGAAAACTGCAAAAAAATGATTTCTTTCGGGGTCTTCCTACAACTACAAAATTAAGGATAGAGATTTTTCCTTGAAATGGAATTTGTTGTTTCATTAATATTTTCATATTACAGTTTCATCTTTCATTAAGGTCATGTACATTGTTTTGAAAATTTGAAGTAGTTTATGAAAAAATAGTTATTTTCGCCTAATATTGCGTTCAATTTGTGCAGTTTTAAAAAATTACCAAAACAATATCTTCTCAAAAACGGCTACATATTTTTTCTTTAAATGCTTGGTAGGGATTGTGCTAAATGCACTCTATAAGAAGACATAAACGCCATATTGCTCTATTTTTTCTTCAAAAAGTACAAAAATGTATTTTTTTCACTTGTCTCCCATGCCGTTAATATTTACAATAGCGACGATTTGTTCACATTATTATACTTATGAGTACATGTACTTCAAATAATGTCAGATAAAGCTTCTCGAAAACTCAATAGTTTTCTGTCAAAACTAGTTCAAAATTTTGCGTTTTCAGAAACGCTCAAACGCCATTTTCTTAAAAACAGATCCAAATTTTTTCTTCGAACTTTTCGAACGGATAGTGCTAATTGCACTCTTTAATATGACGTAAAGTTTATTTCGTTTTTTTTTGTAGTTTTCAAAAATTACACAAATGTATTTTTGCCGTTAATATGCACATTTCCAGCAATTTGTAAAAACTCTTGTATTTGTGAGTTAAAGTGCTTCATATGATTTAAATGAAGTTTTTCGAAAACTCAAAAATTTTCTGTGAAAAAGTGCTTCAAATATAGAATTTACTGTAGCGCTTAAGCGCCATTTCTTAAAAACGGCTCCAAGTTTTTCAAGGAAAATTGCAATTTAGGACGAGGTTTTACTGTTCTTTAATATTTATAAAATAATATTTCCGTTCTATTCGTAGGAATCCGAAAAATTAAGAAAATTTCAAAAAAGTGTACTTTTTGTTTGGATAGATGGCAGCAGGCAAGAGTAGGTGGCGAGTTCGAATAATTATCCTAGATCAAAGGAAGTAGAAAACTAACACGGGAGAATCTGTGGCCATTTTGTAGCACCACTAGTTAAATTCTGCCTTGTGTAATCATTTTTGCCAAGGAGTGGGAACATGACTGAATGGCAACAACTGTTTTCACTTTTTGTTTTGTTTTATTTAAGGAGTTTGTTGTAGTAGCATTAATGTGAAATAAATTATAAAGTCTATGTAGTCTGTCTCCTCTAAGACACCTCCTTTTAGATTTATAATAAGATAGGAGACCAAACTAAGGCCATGGCCCCTGTAAGGCCAAATGTGCGTTTTTTTTAAAGTGCTTCAGTTAGGCGGAAGTTTCCAGTACCAATCAACAGCCTGCCGATAAAGAAGATGGTGGTAGTAGATTCAAGTTACTCCAATAGTGTTTTCACACTGATTGAGACATACGTGGATTTTGAAGTGTATGCAGTAATATCCGATAGTCCAAATTTCGAAATTTATCTATGTATCTTCATCAAGTGTTTTACGTTTTTCTGTTCCACTAACACTTAGTATCATTATGTGGTAGAATTCTCAGTGTGATTTTCATTAGCAATACATGGAATGTAAATGTCTTAAATGTAAACAAGGGTGTCCTAATAAAGCCAATCTTGTCCTTATTAGGGAATATTGAAAACCTACTTCTAAAGATGACTAAGGCATTTTTGTTTGCCCTGAATGTGCAACTTCATGGGATTGTGTATTATTTACACGTTCAGGGCAATGAAAAGCTTTATAATAATAAAGTTCAGAAGTAGGTTTTCAATATTCCCTAATAAGGACAAGGTTGGTTTTATTAGGACACCCTTGTTTACATATATGACGTTTACAAAAGGTGTTCATATTTATACTTTTATAGATCATTTAGATAAAAGAGTTAACAAAAATGGGTATTTAGTAGTTTGAAATAATGATTACTTACAAAGGTTAATAGAAAAAATTATATCTATTCTACGAAGGAATTCACTCAAAGCATTATTAATTTTGTGTTTATATCCTACGGCCCTAATAAGGTCAATTTGAATGAAAAAGTAAAATATCGTAAAAAATACTTGTCCTGCATATTTTACTGAAAACTACTGTAAGTAATGATATCATTAAGAAATATTTGGCAGAAAGGTGAGAGTAGATTTTTTTGAAAATCACCAATCGTTAACGTGTCTTTCTTTCGATCATCTACCTTATCATTCTTATGGTTGGACAGCTCTTTTAACAGGCTAAAATATTTGTTCATAGTCTGAACGTAGGACGTTAATGCAATTCATGCGGTTCAGTAAACACGGTTGCGATATTAATATTCTTTTAATTCTGAAAGTTTAATTTTACTCTGAGTTTATAACTTCAAATATTACTAACATATTTCATTGTAATGGATAATGTCTTTGCATTGGCCAAGAAGATGGGAATATCAATGAATTTGAGGAAATAACAGTCAATAGACTTCACCAAAAGACTGTCGTGGGCCAAGTATCCACTGGCGTATTCGTACTGCATTCCAGAGAAATTTAACAACCTTAACTTTCAAACTTTGCAGCAGTAGCTTTGGACGCAGTGGTTGCGAACTCCAGTAAGCTAGTTACCTTGCCTGCGAACTTGACATGCCTGGTCTACGATTCTGATACCCAGGAACTCGAGAAACTCGAGAAAAATACAAAAACATCTATTTTACTACTCATAATTTCCAATTCGCACAGAAAAAGAAAGAAAACTATGCTTCCAGCTTCCAGCCATATGATATTTCTATCGAGGAGAGGAGCATTCTAGCTACCAGCTGCTCTGATTGGTAGTTTTTCCATGGTTTCTCTGATCAATAAAGAGCGAATGCCGGATCAGTACCCTAACAAACGGGCCGCAGACCGCGCACGATCTTTTCTTCCAAGAGGTAGGCCTAGACCTCTCTCCTTACACATAGTTACATTTACATGCACTACTCTATCACACCAAGTCGGGAGGCCAGTCGGGAGGCCAGTCGGGAGGCCAGTCGGGAGGCCAGTCGGGAGGCCAGTCGGGAGGCCAGTCGGGAGGCCAGTCGGGAGGCCAGTCGGGAGGCCAGTCGGGAGGCCAGTCGGGAGGCCAGTCGGGAGGCCAGTCGGGAGGCCAGTCGGGAGGCCAGTCGGGAGGCCAGTCGGGAGGCCAGTCGGGAGGCCAGTCGGGAGGCCAGTCGGGAGGCCAGTCGGGAGGCCAGTCGGGAGGCCAGTCGGGAGGCCAGTCGGGAGACCAGTCGGGAGACCAGTCGGGAGACCAGTCGGGAGACCAGTCGGGAGACCAGTCGGGAGACCAGTCGGGAGACCAGTCGGGAGACCAGTCGGGAGACCAGTCGGGAGACCAGTCGGGAGACCAGTCGGGAGACCAGTCGGGAGACCAGTCGGGAGACCAGTCGGGAGACCAGTCGGGAGACCAGTCGGGAGACCAGTCGGGAGACCAGTCGGGAGACCAGTCGGGAGACCAGTCGGGAGACCAGTCGGGAGACCAGTCGGGAGACCAGTCGGGAGACCAGTCGGGAGACCAGTCGGGAGACCAGTCGGGAGACCAGTCGGGAGACCAGTCGGGAGACCAGTCGGGAGACCAGTCGGGAGACCAGTCGGGAGACCAGTCGGGAGACCAGTCGGGAGACCAGTCGGGAGACCAGTCGGGAGACCAGTCGGGAGACCAGTCGGGAGACCAGTCGGGAGACCAGTCGGGAGACCAGTCGGGAGACCAGTCGGGAGACCAGTCGGGAGACCAGTCGGGAGACCAGTCGGGAGACCAGTCGGGAGACCAGTCGGGAGACCAGTCGGGAGACCAGTCGGGAGACCAGTCGGGAGACCAGTCGGGAGACCAGTCGGGAGACCAGTCGGGAGACCAGTCGGGAGACCAGTCGGGAGACCAGTCGGGAGACCAGTCGGGAGACCAGTCGGGAGACCAGTCGGGAGACCAGTCGGGAGACCAGTCGGGAGACCAGTCGGGAGACCAGTCGGGAGACCAGTCGGGAGACCAGTCGGGAGACCAGACGGGAGACCAGTCGGGAGACCAGTCGGGAGACCAGTCGGGAGACCAGTCGGGAGACCAGTCGGGAGACCAGTCGGGAGACCAGTCGGGAGACCAGTCGGGAGACCAGTCGGGAGACCAGTCGGGAGACCAGTCGGGAGACCAGTCGGGAGACCAGTCGTTAGACCAGTCGGGAGACCAGTCGGGAGCCTAGAGTTTGTCTCGGCTGGGGCGGTGCCCCGCCACAGGAAGAGATCTGGAGGGAGAAATCCCCCGTAAGTCAACATGTAGATCGACGTCAGATCACACTATTCTGCGGAACGAAATACCGCCACTTTTGATTTGAAAAACATTCACTACACTAACGGGACTATAGATATGCCGGGGAAACTTCAGTCATAATCTCCGTGCGTCACAGCTCACGACATGCGGCAGCAAGGATACAAGGATGAAGCGACACGCCATTAAATATTGCTATTCACACATTGCGTTATGGAACAGCATTTTCTTTATATTCTTGGTATGTAGAAAGTCATGATATAAAATTTGCATTATGTCGACTGTTTCATATAAATATTTAATTTACGAATGGAAAGTATTTTAATTAATTGGATTAATATAATAGTACAAAAACTTATTTCTGCTGACGCTGACATTCTAATAATTTAATATGTCCTTGGCCTTGGCATTTCGCCCCAAATGAAGATCGCAGACTGGCGATCTTGGTTGGAACGTTGGCACCTGTGCCTAGGACGCAGTGTTTCCAGGACAGCCAAGTAAATACTGACTCCGACCGCGGAAACCTACGCTCTCATACTAATAATTTTGTATATGAAATGTAAACGAAAACGCTGGTAGTCCTATAAATATTGTTGTCGTGTTCGTGGGTATCAAATGCAGCTAATTGTTTTCAAGCATTAAAATGTACTCTCCGTAGTACTGTGCGCCACATCGGCAAATTTTTACTGAACTAGTCGTTAGAAAAAGTTTTTGCTAGCTTACTCGAAAAAAAAATATTTTACAAACTTACTATTAAGAGAGGGTAGTGTTCCTTTTTGGCAGAAAAATACGTTTTCTGGGTCCCTGATACCAAAAACGTTTTTCCCGTAAACGTTTTCTTAATGAAATAGCAATACTTTTCAAAAGTAGGATTTTCATTAACACTTCTGAAATTTTTAAAATTAAAAAAGTTCAAATGTTTTGTCGGCACCCCCAGAAAACTTTAATATTAAAGATAGAGGTTTCTATCTTAATACAATTGTTTCACAATTTTAGATCTTTAAATAATATCACTTTTTAATTATTAGTGGTTTTCGTGTAATTTTGAAGCGGAAGACCAATCAGGAACCTAGAGCTTGTCGTGCCTGGGTCTATTTTAACAGTTCACACCGTGTCATAAGTCACATTTCAAAAATAAGTGTAGCGAGTACAATAATTTGAAAAAATTCCAAAATATTTATCCGAAGACATCTGCATATAATCAAATAGATACAGAGATACCTAAACAGAATGACGCAAAATAAATGTTAAAAACTTGTAGAGTATGTAATGCGGATGAAAATGGTACATTTTTGCCAAATAAAATGTGATGGATAATCTTGTTTAAAGAACATGTAGCATTTACCCCTGAGCGGAAGGCAACTTATTCCACACTGGCGTTTGACAAGAAACAATCTTTTTGACGTGGTCAGACCGCTTCCTGCTTATGAACAGTGTTTGAAGACCTGTATACCAATTAGGAACAAATGTCACATGTGTAATTTCGTTATAAGAGATGGAAGAAGAGGAAAAGAAGAAGAAGAAAGAGAAGAAGGAAAAGAAGAAGAAGAAGAAGGAAAAGAAGAAGAAGAAGAAGAAGAAGAAGGAAAAGAAGAAGAAGAAGAAGAAGAAGAAGGAAAAGAAGAAGAAGAAGAAGAAGAAGAAGAAGGAAAAGAAGAAGAAGAAGAAGAAGAAGAAGGAAAAGAAGAAGAAGAAGAAGAAGAAGAAGAAGGAAAAGAAGAAGAAGAAGAAGAAGAAGGAAAAGAAGAAGAAGAAGAAGAAGGAAAAGAAGAAGAAGAAGAAGAAGAAGAAGGAAAAGAAGAAGGAAAAGAAGAAGAAGAAGAAGAAGAAGAAGAAGGAAAAGAAGAAGAAGGAAAAGAAGAAGAAGAAGAAGAAGAAGAAGGAAAAGAAGAAGAAGAAGAAGAAGAAGAAGGAAAAGAAGAAGAAGAAGAAGAAGAAGAAGGAAAAGAAGAAGAAGAAGAAGAAGAAGAAGAAGGAAAAGAAGAAGAAGAAGAAGAAGGAAAAGAAGAAGAAGAAGAAGAAGAAGGAAAAGAAGAAGAAGAAGAAGAAGAAGGAAAAGAAGAAGAAGAAGAAGAAGAAGAAGGAAAAGAAGAAGAAGAAGAAGAAGAAGAAGAAGAAGGAAAAGAAGAAGAAGAAGAAGAAGAAGGAAAAGAAGAAGAAGAAGAAGAAGAAGAAGGAAAAGAAGAAGAAGAAGAAGAAGAAGGAAAAGAAGAAGGAAAAGAAGAAGGAAAAGAAGAAGGAAAAGACGACGACGAAGAAGGAAAAGACGACGACGAAGAAGGAAAAGACGACGACGAAGAAGGAAAAGACGACGACGAAGAAGGAAAAGACGACGACGAAGAAGGAAAAGACGACGACGAAGAAGGAAAAGACGACGACGAAGAAGGAAGAAAAGACGACGACGAAGAAGGAAGAAAAGACGACGACGAAGAAGGAAGAAAAGACGACGACGAAGAAGGAAGAAAAGACGACGACGAAGAAGGAAGAAAAGACGACGACGAAGAAGGAAGAAAAGACGACGACGAAGAAGGAAGAAAAGACGACGACGAAGAAGGAAGAAAAGACGACGACGAAGAAGGAAGAAAAGACGACGACGAAGAAGGAAGAAAAGACGACGACGAAGAAGGAAGAAAAGACGACGACGAAGAAGGAAGAAAAGACGACGACGAAGAAGGAAGAAAAGACGACGACGAAGAAGGAAGAAAAGACGACGACGAAGAAGGAAGAAAAGACGACGACGAAGAAGGAAGAAAAGACGACGACGAAGAAGGAAGAAAAGACGACGACGAAGAAGGAAGAAAAGACGACGACGAAGAAGGAAGAAAAGACGACGACGAAGAAGGAAGAAAAGACGACGACGAAGAAGGAAGAAAAGACGACGACGAAGAAGGAAGAAAAGACGACGACGAAGAAGGAAGAAAAGACGACGACGGAGAAGGAAGAAAAAACGACGACGAAGAAGGAAGAAAAGACGACGACGAAGAAGGAAGAAAAGACGACGACGAAGAAGGAAGAAAAGACGACGACGAAGAAGGAAGAAAAGACGACGACGAAGAAGGAAGAAAAGACGACGACGAAGAAGGAAGAAAAGACGACGACGAAGAAGGAAGAAAAGACGACGACGAAGAAGGAAGAAAAGACGACGACGAAGAAGGAAGAAAAGACGACGACGAAGAAGGAAGAAAAGACGACGACGAAGAAGGAAGAAAAGACGACGACGAAGAAGGAAGAAAAGACGACGACGAAGAAGGAAGAAAAGACGACGACGAAGAAGGAAGAAAAGACGACGACGAAGAAGGAAGAAAAGACGACGACGAAGAAGGAAGAAAAGACGACGACGAAGAAGGAAGAAAAGACGACGACGAAGAAGGAAGAAAAGACGACGACGAAGAAGGAAGAAAAGACGACGACGAAGAAGGAAGAAAAGACGACGACGAAGAAGGAAGAAAAGACGACGACGAAGAAGGAAGAAAAGACGACGACGAAGAAGGAAGAAAAGACGACGACGAAGAAGGAAGAAAAGACGACGACGAAGAAGGAAGAAAAGACGACGACGGAGAAGGAAGAAAAAACGACGACGAAGAAGGAAGAAAAGACGACGACGAAGAAGGAAGAAAAGACGACGACGAAGAAGGAAGAAAAGACGACGACGAAGAAGGAAGAAAAGACGACGACGAAGAAGGAAGAAAAGACGACGACGAAGAAGGAAGAAAAGACGACGACGAAGAAGGAAGAAAAGACGACGACGAAGAAGGAAGAAAAGACGACGACGAAGAAGGAAGAAAAGACGACGACGAAGAAGGAAGAAAAGACGACGACGAAGAAGGAAGAAAAGACGACGACGAAGAAGGAAGAAAAGACGACGACGAAGAAGGAAGAAAAGACGACGACGAAGAAGGAAGAAAAGACGACGACGAAGAAGGAAGAAAAGACGACGACGAAGAAGGAAGAAAAGACGACGACGAAGAAGGAAGAAAAGACGACGACGAAGAAGGAAGAAGAGACGACGACGAAGAAGGAAGAAGAGACGACGACGAAGAAGGAAGAAGAGACGACGACGAAGAAGGAAGAAAAGACGACGACGAAGAAGGAAGAAGAGACGACGACGAAGAAGGAAGAAGAGACGACGACGAAGAAGGAAGAAAAGACGACGAAGAAGGAAGAAAAGACGACGAAGAAGGAAGAAAAGACGACGAAGAAGGAAGAAAAGACGACGAAGAAGGAAGAAAAGACGACGAAGAAGGAAGAAAAGACGACGAAGAAGGAAGAAAAGACGACGAAGAAGGAAGAAAAGACGACGAAGAAGGAAGAAAAGACGACGAAGAAGGAAGAAAAGACGACGAAGAAGGAAGAAAAGACGACGAAGGAAGAAAAGACGACGAAGGAAGAAAAGACGACGAAGGAAGAAAAGACGACGAAGGAAGAAAAGACGACGAAGGAAGAAAAGACGACGAAGGAAGAAAAGACGACGAAGGAAGAAAAGACGACGAAGGAAGAAAAGACGACGAAGGAAGAAAAGACGACGAAGGAAGAAAAGACGACGAAGGAAGAAAAGACGACGAAGGAAGAAAAGACGACGAAGGAAGAAAAGACGACGAAGGAAGAAAAGACGACGAAGGAAGAAAAGACGACGAAGGAAAAGACGACGAAGGAAAAGACGACGAAGGAAAAGACGACGAAGGAAAAGACGACGAAGGAAAAGACGACGAAGGAAAAGACGACGAAGGAAAAGACGAAGGAAAGGACGAAGGAAAAGACGAAGGAAAGGACGAAGGAAAAGACGAAGGAAAGGACGAAGGAAAAGACGAAGGAAAAGACGAAGGAAAAGACGAAGGAAAAGACGAAGGAAAAGACGAGGGAGAAGGAAAAGACGAAGGAAAAGACGAAGGAGAAGGAAAAGACGAAGGAGAAGGAAAAGACGAAGTAGAAGGAAAAGACGAAGGAGAAGGAAAAGACGAAGGAGAAGGAAAAGACGAAGGAGAAGGAAAAGACGAAGGAGAAGGAAAAGACGAAGGAGAAGAAAAAGACGAAGGAGAAGGAAAAGACGAAGGAGAAGGAAAAGACGAAGGAGAAGGAAAAGAAGAAGGAGAAGGAAAAGACGAAGGAGAAGGAAAAGACGAAGGAGAAGGAAAAGACGAAGGAGAAGGAAAAGACGAAGGAGAAGGAAAAGACGAAGGAGAAGGAAAAGACGAAGAAGAAGATGAAGGAGAAGACGAAGAATAAATTCAAGGACTGTGTATTGTCTCTTGTCATATCTAAAAAATTACTAAAAGGTCCCTTTTACTAATGCCCGAGGTCACAATTTTCCAAGCGTGCTCAAAATAACTAAAACTTTCACGAGTGAAATAACTTAAATAAATGTTTCATTTAAATATTTATAGATTTTGTTCTAGTAAGCTATATGTTCATTATCATTTATATTTTTTAAAAAAAATACATAAAATAGCACACATTTGTCAAGTTATCACTCATCAAAAATGGCTGACTTATATAACTCTTGTTTTCTCCAAACTAACATTCATAATTTAAGTTATTTTACCTTGTAACCACAGAATTATTAACAAGGCAGATCAAATAACTAAAGAACATAACGTATGTTAAATATCTTAAGCGTTTTAATATACTTTGATAACATTTTTTGTCAGTTTATAATTTTAATCAATGGATTTAAAGAAACACGAACATAATAAAAGTTAATCAAATAAGATAATCAAAAATAAAACTTTGATTAGGCCTTGAAAATGTAAACTGTAGCATTTGTCACATCATAAAGTGTAAACACGCTAAATCAATAAAAGAAATCGAGAAAACAAGAGAAATTGATAATAGTATTATATTTCAGGAATAAAATTGATGAGATGTAAGAAATGGAAAATTTGGGCTTAAGATAGAAAAGAGTAGAAGAAAATATACGAGCAGACAAGTGCCACAATTTAAACATGCGTCTAATTAAATGAATAATTGTATGTTTTTAGTCTTAAGCAACTGAAAGAAAAGAGAAACGAGACTTTTCTGTGCTTACCAGATGCAGCAAGGGGCGGTCTGCGGACCACCTCCTGACGCGGGCCTGTATATTCGTGCCATCGGTACGTACTTCTGTACTCCGAGTGAAGCTGAAACAAACAGTAATAATGAGTTTTCTTCATCGACTATATTATAAATACGTTCGTAAGTTCTCTTGTTCTTTTAAAATATTTTCAGGAAACACACAAATTGTATCATCGTGCTGATACACGACTATATTATAAATACATTTATTGTAATCCAGTTTTGCATCATCTGAATAAACAGACTATGGAAACCAAGTCCATAGAATTGAAAATCTCAGAGAAACCTGGAAAATGTGTATAACACTCAGCAACAGATAACTATTTATTACGGCGAATATCAAAATATAGTTGTAAACGTACAAATAAATTTCTCTCTCTTCCGATTTGCGCATTATAATCACCAAATAGTATCTTCACCTTTTCATGTAGCTATAACGCACAGGTCGTAAGAAAGAAACCACATTAGTGAATAGTAGGGGAGATCCCATCCAGAGAAGAACAAACAGTAAAGGGGAAAACGTTAATGAAATTCACTGGAGAGCTCAAATCGAGATGGAAGGCAACACACTTCAAGGTCAAGTAAAGTAAACAAAATGTCATGGTCTTGTGCTGGGAGATTGATATTGACTATGTAGCAATCCGTCGGACGATCTCTATGGAGACTACGAATAATTAGGTCAAGAAAAAACCAAAATAATTTTATCATTACTTCAATGAAATCAAGTGTAACTTGCAAGGGTAAATACTCACAGACGAATGTAAGTGATACTGAGAAACTCAAATTACTACCAATCCAATCACACAATAAGAATGTAAGAAACAGGGAAACAGTCAAAATTATGAGGAACAGAGGAAATGAGAAATATATTGCTGGTCTTAAACAACAATTAGAAAGTAAAGTTCAATGTAATCTCAAAATGTAGCCTTTTCGGTCATACTTGGGATCAATGGCTATGATCGACGGACGATGGGTGACATGATTGTTGGAGAAATGAGATAATGACAGGTTTTGGAATTGGAAGGACTCGCAGAAAATATGCCGCAAACTCACTTTGTTCACCTAAATTCTACATGGGTCCACCTGGATTTAAACTCCGGTACCCAGAATGGATCGAGAGCAGTCTTATCATCCCATGCCTCGACATACTTTGTCACGCCCCTGCTAAATAAACAAGAGGAGAAATGCTTAGAGGTAATGAAAATCGGAAAACTAGAAGTCATCGTAAAAGTGTGTAATGGCGCAATCATAACAATACGACAGAGGTTGAAGAAGGAACTCAACGTCATCGAGATTTGTAAAGGACGTCGAAACGTTTTTTAAAAGTTAAAAAAAGAGACGGGGTACACAAACAGGTAGCTGTGAGGTTATATTTATGACAGAGTTCATATCGGTTCTGATGTACGAAGAAATTAGTATCTAATGGCAGGAAAACACTATCATAGTAGTGATACAACTAGTTTACTGGGGAGCTTCCGCCGAGAAATTTCAAGTTAAAAAGTTTTATTTAGGCTATGAAAGTTCGCAATTAATATAAGTTATAAACACATTACAGTTGTGTTGGTTCATTTTCAAGCACAGAGAGTTAAATGAAAAAAAATGTCAATTAAAATACTCGTTTATTTTTATTTTCATTACAAAATTAGATTTAATTCATTAACTGAATGAATTAAGACGTAAATGGTTCATGCAAATGAGAATGGAAAGAGAGGGTACAACGTTTCCTCAATGTACTGTTTCTTTGAAATCTGATATTGGATTCTATTATATTTATTATTATTATTATTATTATTATTATTATTATTATTATTATTATTATTATTATTATTATTATTATTATTATTATTATTATTTTCGTTTCGGCCAACTAGGACCACGCAGCGCAAGCAACCTGCATTTACCGTGGCTCAGTTTTCCATTTAATATCACGGTGGCAGGTGCTTGCGAACACTTCTTTGGGGGGACCAGCATTAAGCTGGATCCGATTTTTATCCCCCAGGGTTGTTAGTCCTGGGGGTATGAAAGATGAAATGACGATGATAATGAGGGGTGACAGGACGACACACTCATACAAACACACACAAATACACCCATGCCCGAAGCGGGACTCGAACCCGCGATCTTCTGGTCCGAGACCACTCCGGCACTACTGCCTTAGCGAACTCGGCCATCTGATCGGCATTATTATTATTATTATTATTATTATTATTATTATTATTATTATTATTATTATTATTATTATTATTATTATTATTATTATTATTATTATTATTATTATTATTATTATTATTATTATTATTATTATTATTATTATTATTATTATTATTATTATTATTATTATTATTATTATTATTATTATTATTATTATTATTATTATTATTATTATTATTATTATTATTATTATTATTATTATTATTATTATTATTATTATTATTATTATTATTATTATTATTAATTTATTACACTTATCTAGCAGACGATGCTACATGGTACTTCCTTTTGATATCGATGAATTAACACATACTTCATTATCATTATAATTTTCTTTTATTCTCTTTCTTATATAATTTCCTTCATATATCAAGCAACATCTCTCACTTACTTGTTTGTCTCCCCTAACAACATACACTTTATACAATCTTACGAGAACATGTGGCTCACTCAATACTCCGTTCTATAAAGCAAAACATTAAAAAACAACAAAAACTAAATACACTTGTATTTATTCTTCTTCTAAAACACATTTTTTGAAAAATTTCTCAGAATCTTCCGGATGGATCCACAAAAATACAAATGATCAGTTCCTAAGCAGAAGAACGACACGCATCGACTGACACCTCCTTTCCTCCATTGGTGGCCCGGAAGGGGATAGAGCCATGAGTGACGGAAGGACAGTTTACTCGATCAAGACATAAAGATACAGAAACGGCCCAAGAGGGTACACGAACAAATTCAGAAGGACGTCGTTTTTAGAAAACGAATGCAAGGTTTTATCGAAGCTCCGGTGAAAAGTGCAATAGACCAACTCTAACGTACAGAAACGTAGTCCCAAGCTTTAGGAAAAAAAGATGTACAGAACAGAATGATCTACAACCTGAAACAAATTAAAGAACACATAACCCTGAAGAGCAAAATGAAATTTTACTTCCGAAAAGAACTTAAGATAAACGGTAGTAACAATATTGAAGAAAATGGCTATTGAATGGTACGGAATAAAAACTTTAATAAATAATAATAATAATAATAATAATAATAATAATAATAATAATAGTTTTTATTTTCCAAATAATTACATCGATAGTGTACATCAGATATTACTATTTACATAAAAGATTTAAAACAACAACAAAAAACCATTACCATAAAAACAAAACAAGCGGAAAGAATTCTAATTTTGCTTGACTACATTACATGATGTTTAACCTGTTAGCTAAAATATCTTTGTTATAAAATTTGTTTTATTCAGTACACTCCAAACCCTCTCTAAGTACTTTTTGTACTTGTCCGAGAGGGGTGTGTTATTCTGTACTTTTGTTTGTTTGTTGTTGTTGTTTTTGTTGCTTTTTGCGTATTACTGTTGTTGACTACGGTTCACCCAATGATCTGTACTGTTTGCCAGTTATTGTATACTGCTAGAACAGTTTCTACTGAAATTTAGATTTTTTCCAAGAAATGAATAGAAATTATGAGCCAAATGACAACTAACATTAAACTGAAGTAAACTGTCAAATTGTCTACATTACACATTGGTTATTGAACAAGCAATAGGCATAAAAATGATGAGAATTAATTAAATAATTATGAAGTAAGTAATAAGACACAATAACAAAAATGAATATTTACAGTGAACAATTAACAATTGACATAATTACTAATTGACTAATTACAATCAAACTATTGTCTAAAATTTAAAAAATCAATAGAAACGTTACACAAAATTAACAAATTAAAATCTTGTAATGACTGCAGTTAACAGTAAAAATGACGTTTTAGTAGTACATAAGTAACAAAAAAGTGTGCAAGATATAATAATAATAATAATAATAATAATAATAATAATAATAATAATAATAATAATAATAATAATAATAATAATAATAATAATTTCTTATTATAATTTCTTATTATAATTATTAAGACCCAGTTACCGATCCAAAACCTGTTTACATGTTAAAGCTGCAGAGCTGACGGCGAGTAGTTCCAGAATCTACTATAACATGAATGCAATTTAAACTTCCCGGTAGCGGAAAGCCACCTTCCCTCTTCGGCACTTCTTCCGCTCGCCCTGCGTCGATTTACCCGGCCTCGATCGCCGAGGCCAAATCCCCGCGCGACCGGCAGGTTTATAAAATAGTAGCACTATAATATAGACTGTTCCGAAAATCGCAAACTCCAGAAGAATGATTTCATATCGGTCAGTACTTATTCTCCAAAATTAATAAAATAACGAATGTTTACAAATTGTGGAAGAATACTATCACTATTCATTGTGGACCCAGAGTTAAAAATGTTTCTGGAAATGTAAATTAAATATTTTATATTTAGCAAGATCTGTATACAGGGTGATTCAGTCCTCGTATCTCTTACAGGACCCAGTGTTAGGGTACACTAAGAGTGGCTCGAAAAACTGAACGTACACCTTTACTCTACACCTTCAATGATACCTGGATTCTTCTCGAATGAATAGAAATAACGTGTAATTTTAATATTTGAGGTTTCCTCTAAGAATTGGTGCCAGTTGAAAGCAGAAAAATGTTTCATTAGATGTAAAATTAAATATTTTGTTTGTTACCTACCAAGACTTATTGTGAATTTAGCCATGAGGGGAAGATCGCTGAGAGGTACAAGAAAGATATAGGAAAGTCCTCATTCATCTATTCATGGTTTATTAGACAAAACCATGTACGATAGTAGATTATTTAATAAAAGGGATAGAGTACGAAATCGACACTCGACGAACTATACAAATGAAATATTGTTAATCACATTAGCAGGAATCCTCGCTAGTCTCGTTAAATGACTGTAGGTGGTTTCAAAAATAAAGAGAACTGTATCCATAAAAACCTTCCGAAGGGCTCTTCGAGAAGCAGGTCCCAACGGGACAGTAGTCAAGAAGAGGCCTTAGATTAGAAACGCAAATCAGTGCAATAGTCTGCAGTTCGCAAAAATGACAGAAACCACCCTTCTAAGTTCTGAGAAACTGATTTTCTGCGAAGAAAGTAAATTCAAGATATTTAGATCAGACTGGCAACAGTGCAAGTGGAGAAAATTAACGCAGCCTTAGAAGATACAAATGTTCAATGCACTGTCAAGCACGGCTGGAACTCCGTTATGGAATGGGGTTACATGTCTGGGTCAGATATCGGGAGTCTCCATTTTATTGGTTGCACAGTTTACAAATTTGGATATTTATCAGTTTTAAAAAGTAATATCAAACAAAGTGTAGCAAATCTGGAACTGGGGCCGACATATTATCAATTTACTGGCTCTCAAAATTGACCGTATACCTTGTAAGAAAATACAAACTGGCACAGAAAATAATATTTATTTTAGAATTTTGAGGTACAAAACAAATATAGATATTAATGGAAACATTCTCAACTCATACATTAAAAATAAATCTAGAAATAAGGGGATAAATAATAAATAATAATTAAAACCTCTTACAACCTTCCTGATAAAGTCAGGCGCGATTTTCTTCCATTCTGCAGCGAGAACCTTCTTAAGCTCTTGTTTCTTTGAAAATTTATGCTTCTGCGCACATTTTTTCAATTCCCCACCACAAGTTCTCACAAGGATTGAGATCGTGTGATTGTGGAGGTGTTTCAAGGCGCTTTAGAACATTATATAGCAACCATAATGTCATAATATGGCTTATGTGGATGGACGCGTTGTTCAGCATGAGAGCAAAAGAAAACAGTGTAAACTCCATTCAAAATTTTGAAAAAAAAAAAGTGTTTTGTCATCGAACTCTTTTGCAAAAAGGTGGCCCAAATATTACATTAAATAGTGTTCGCGGTTGCTATTATTGCCTACTTATCTAACAAATATGAAATGAGAGAAAAAACTATTATTTAATTGCTATTTAGGATGGTTTTCATATTTGCGTATACAGCCAAACTTTTGCATTTTCACGTCGTGTAACAAGAACTGTACAATTGTTGAAAATGGCCCCCTTCCGCGTGAACGCAAAGTGCTGCACGGCCTCCGTGACGCGCCCAATTTTGCCGAATTGTGCCTTTATTTCTGCCGCCACGCTTTCAATGCGCAGAAGGTCATCACGATCCTCAACTTCGGTAGCAAAAACGCGGTATTTCATTAACCCCGAGCTCCAAAAGCGTTGCGAGAACCTGAGTTATAAAATTCATATACTGGACGCTCTAGTAAGAAGTCAGGACCGAGGATAATTTCATCCCCAATGCAACCAACACATTTACAAAGAATCGTTCTTGATGAGCAACATATGGATTTTCCTCGTCCACCACATTCAAATTGTGCGCATTAATTGGGCCTGTTCTTGTAAAACAAGCTTCATCTGAACAAAGAACGAAATTCCCGGTTTGCGTTGCATTTGCGCAGGAAATGCCTAGCGAATTGAAAACGACGTTATAAGTCTCTACTGCGCCAATGCTACAAAATCGTAATCTCTCTGCATGAATTGTTCGCCTGATGAGGGACTGATACCTCCTCGCGCGCTATTTGCCTCGTGCTCGCTTCTGGGACTTCTCGGATAGCATTAGCCGTTGAGACATCCAGAGAAGTGACGAGAATTACTCCAGGTGAAACCGCTTGCTCACTTGCCATAGCTCATGTTACACGAGCACTAGCGCATACTCCCATGTTTAACGTTAATTATTTACAAAACTAAACTTCTAAAAGTATCCAATTTTGACAAATTCAGCCTTACATTACATATGAAATGAAGTCCCGTCGTATTAGCAACGAGTACTGAATCACCCTATATGTATGTTGCAGTGGACTATTGTGTCACGTATAATAACAAACCGATTTTTGTAAAGGGGGCGAATGTGTCATAGCTGAACACTGAGTATTTACACTCACTAATATCTGCACTTGAAAAGTCAACATTCAAACTTTTAAAAAACTAGTTAACTTCGTTTCTTTAACTATAACCTCAAGATGCAAGAATATCCTTAGTCATGTGTAACCTCATAATTACACAATGGTACGCGCTAAAGACGAAACGCTCACTACTCTCGATGTATCCATTTAAACTCACCAAAAAAATGACGTAATGATGTAGACCACCAAAAACTGTATTGTATTTCGAAAAAGAGAAAGAGAACAAATGACGGCAGATAACCGTATATTTAATTTCATTATATAAATAAAATTGGAGACACTGTCCGTGATTTCAAAATAACTGCATATGGTTGCATAATTTGGTTGTTTATAATTGCATATGGTTATATAGATTATCTAAAAAGAACAATTCATTTTTTTCACAATTTTTGTCTCTCTGCCTGGGATAACCTGTGGAAAAGCTAAACCGATTTCAATGCTGTTGTCATTGAAAGATGAACTTAGTTTGTCAGGCATTACTTCCTCTAAATTAATGTTTTCTTATACATAAAGAAGAAGGTTACTTTGTTTTTCATGCAAATCTAAGGGTAATTCCAATCTTAACGATATTTTGTATATGCGACTTCGAAAATTAGTGAAAAGTTACTGTCGAAAGGAGATTTCATAAAAATTACTCCAATCCCTTTTCCCTTAGATCAAAATTTAAATGTGTACTCATGCTGGTTTTCGCAAATATCCCTAAAACAGAGTAAATTCGCTACAATGAATTAAAAAGTTTCTACAAGCCCACAAAATTTCAACTAAATGCATTTTAATCCACTCCATTAGTGCAATTACCTTCAAAGAATAATTGAAAGTCAAAATTGTTACTGGAAAATTGAAACAATGAAATTACTTAACGCTGCCCATTGCAATGATAATGGTATCAACTATGATCATAACAAAAACGCGCGGGCGGGGAAGGGCACGGCAAACCAGTGAAGCAGATTGAAGCCGGATGAGGCAGAGTAGGGTTTGGAAGGATTGGTGGAGCTGGGCGGCTGGGACGGGGTAGAGTGAGAATGGCGGGCAGGACGCAGTCTGCGCAAGAAAAGACAGGCGGGGATACATTATAGATACATTCATTCCCTTTTCTCTAATAGATGCAGGGTACTCTAATAGATGCAGCTAGTTTTAATATATTATTAAAATTTAATGCTTTACTATAAAACAAGCTAATAAGAGCAATGACAACTCATTTAGCTACTACCTTTCATTTAAAGAAAAAGATTTATTCGCTTTTTCATTACTAGGTTCCGGCAATAAGAGTTGTTTTTCGGAAAATCGCCGTTTTCCGGCGCACAATTACACAACTTTCTCTTCTTCTGAAGTAAAACGAGACATTAAAAATCACGAAACTTGGTTAAGTAAAAATTTCAAATTTCTTTCTGAGCGAAAACCCTTAAGTTTTATTTAATACAGAACAGACGGGGCTGGTCTCAGTTGCTACTGATTTTACACAACTACTATTTAGGTTTCAGAAGTCCAATTGTATGGTAACTATATTTATTAGGCTACATTATAGATTTTTTTATTCGTGAATGTAGAACCTTTTAGTCATGAAAAGTCTTCCAGACAAGATGTGCTAAGCAATCCCTCTTGTGGGTTTGGCTGTCACAGGCTTCAGGGTGGAATGGCACATTACTTCCGTGAGAGTCTGGAGTAACAAATCAATATCAAAATGATTTATTTTCCCATATTTCATTTACACAAATAAATGCAACAAATAAGTGCATCACCGTTTGTCTTCCATAACAGACTCACATTCATTGGCAACTATACCAGACTTGGTAGTTTCAAAAGTGTTTAAAAACAGCCACGAAAATTAAAATAACTTCTTCCTTCGAAAGATATTAATAAGACAATTAGATAAACAAAATTGTCTATCTATTAGTGAGCGACAGTGTCTCCAGTGGATATCACTTGTCAATTTCTTTTTTGTATATTGGGCGATACCAATAATATATTTACCACCCAAATAGGTGAATGCTTAAATATTAAGTTCCATATTATCAAATTATTTCTATTGTGTATGAAATTCCATTAATAGGCAATAAATCATTAGCAGAAACTATAAAATAAAAAAAAACTTGTTTCATTATGCTGATTAACCTACTCAGCAAATCCCCTGGCCGCAGAGCACAATTAAAAGGAGACGTGTAAGTGACAGCAATATTTCATTGCAGGAGAATGCTTCTACAATCACCTTAAACACGTAAAATATTAACATTTCCACCACTACAATACATCAGGACCTAAAACAAATTATGTTTTCGCTCTATATTCGCCCACTTAACTATCTAGCCTCTCCGCAATATGTCCACCCTTGCGGCAGTGAATGTCTCCCTACCTACACTCTGCAGTCGTCTCTATCTACTAAATATTTACTTTCAATATTGTAGTTGCAGAAAGAATCCGAAAGAATTTTGAACTTCTGCAATTTTTGAAAATTCAGAGTTCAATGAAAATAGGAACTGTGCCAAATCTAGAGCGCACTCTTACCGAGGACAAAAGTTAATCAAAAATTTTGAAGCATTTTTGAAAAAAAATTGAAGATGTTTTGTTCTCATGAAAATCATCCCAATTATCAAAATATTACGAGTAGTTTCAAACTCGTAAGGCGTTGAGTTCGGCCAGATCGATAGGACAATAGCAGTTTTAGAGAAAATTGTCTGAACTGTTTAAGCGTTGGCCACAGACGGACAGATGTTTTGCCTTTGACCAATCTTTCGGCCAAAGAACCCACAAAATGTGTATACCCCCCACAAACTTGTTAGAAGAGAAACGTGTTAGTAATGTTCTACACATAACAAGAATATTTATCCACTTTTTAGATAATAGGGTTTCAGAATATGAGTTTTTCCGTCAAAACATTTCTAATTTTTGCCGCAGCTTTAGAATATTTTTTTCGTTATTACACAAGTACACAGTATGGCGAGAAACTAAAATCTGTACACAGAGTTAGTAGGGAGATTTCCGGCCTACGACAGTGCGGGTTAGGAAACATTAAGTAGAATTATTCATAATTTATTTATCTTCCATTTTACTTTTTGTTATTCTAGTTTATGCCTGATGATGTGGTCACAATTGGGCCACGAAACATTGTAGCCAACCATATTTCACTTTACATAGCCAATTTAATGTGAATGTTTTAAAATATCTGATTGTAATTCTATTGGAAACGAATATTCATTCTTAAATTTTACCAGTTCTCAAATATTATTTTCGTCTTGCGGCACGACTGAAGATGTCATCCGGGAGGATTTAAACGACCACTTTGCTTTCTAGTTGGCACCCTAAGATGAATGGATGAACAGAGAAATGAGTAAAGATGAATATGCGAAAGGAGAAGTCTCATTTTCGCATCCTTCTCGAAGTTCTTCGCAGTTACGTGGATTGTGCGAGTTGTGAAGCAGCAGTGTGTCAGTGCGGCGATATTCTCCATGCTGCACTGGCTGCGTCCCTCCCGCGTAATTATCGATCGGCCACGCTCCCTCCCTTCGTTCCTTGCGCAGTGTCGAATGGCTGAGGTGCCACGTGCAGAAGGGCGTGGAAGGCCTCGCGCCGGCCACGGTCGGTGTTGCCCCTTCCGCGCTCTGTTGAGCCCTGTCCGCTCGTCCCCGCTCCACTCCTTCCCGCCCTGCCCTGCCCCGCCCCGCCCGACTCGAGTTGAGCCGCCCCGCCCCGTCTCGTCTCGCGCCGCCCCGTCTCCCCCGCCCTGCCCTGCCCGCCCTCCCGCCTCTACGCGAACACACGTGCGAGGCAGTCCACCGCTGGGGCGCCATCCCCTTCACGGTGGGCACCAACCCATATCGTACCAATGCAATCCAAGCGAGCAACCCAATACGGGCCATCGTTCTTTTTTTGGAGGGGGAACGAGTATTTTTATTTTTATTCTCTTTTTTTAGGTATAATAATCACAGGGTTAGGCATTTGGCGTGAAATGTTGCTCATTTGGCTTTTTGAGGTACGTGTGGTAAGGATTTCCAAAAGATTTCGCAAGTCTGATTTCATCAGGAACGCAAAATATGCTCCATCTCGTTTTTGGAACAACGGCCAGATTCAATGGCCTGTCGTTGATATGCTCTGAACGTTCGAATGTACACTGTCTCAAATTCGCAGTCCGAATTTTCATTATGCACTATTACTTACGTTTACGACAGAGCACTTTGTCAGTGCTGCTTCTTGATTTTTGAATGATCATAAAGCAATACGGGGAGCCTTATTGACAAAGACATGGCCGTTCAATACATTTGGAACTTTTTTCTAATGAACAAAATCACTATACACAAAGTACTTGTTGAAAAAACTATTTTTCTGAAAATAAATAACCAAAAATAGGTATGTATAAAAGGATTCAGTCAATATTTCAATTATTACTTCAAATCAAATCAGTAGACGGATGAAGAGAATATTTACGATGGTTTTCTTACTAAACTGTCAAAATACTAAATCTAGTCTGACAATTCTTTACCAGAGAGGATTACGTTATTGAACTCACCAAGAAGGAATTGAAAACTCAAAAGCGATGCATTCGAACATGCACATATACCACGATGAGCAAAGAAATTTATAAAATTAAAGCATCTTCAATATTTTAGAGAAGAATTAAATACTTGTAACAATATTCAGATATTTTAGCAGGTGCCTCTGGCCTGCAGTCGCAAACTTCCTGCTGAACAAAACCACAAAAAAATGTATTTATTACCGTCAAAAACAATTAAAAACTGTGCGTGACGTGCCATGGGGAGAAGTTAATTAGAAGTTACATTTATGTCCAGAAGCAAAAAAAGAGGCCACCTCAACATTTGCTCAACGATTAGGGAAACAGGACGAAAAATTTATCGAGATGGGGTTCACTGACCCAGAAGCTGAAGCACAATACTCGCGTTACAAATTCTTTAGAATTATACACTCCAAATGGTAAATAATACATTAAATACCATTGTAAAAAGTAATATTACTTTCCTTTTGGATACTCGATAGAGTCTCTAATTGTATAGAATAAGTTGTGCAGCAGAAAAGAATTTACTTGGGGCTTAAACTTATGTATCGAATTTAATCGTTTCATGTCATCTGGCAAAGTGATGTAAAATAATGTACATTATATGATCAAAAGTATCCGGACACGTCCAACATGGTGTTAGGGTGTGGTCATGTTTTTCATGGAGGGGGCTGGCCCTTGTTGTTTTGTATGGAACTATCACGGCACAGGCCTACGTTGATATTTTAAACACCTTCTAGCTTTCCACTATTGAAGACCAATTCGGGGATGGCGATTGCATCTTTCAACACGATTGAGCACCAGTTCATACTGCACGGCCTGTGGCGGAGTGTTTACACGCCAATATCATTCCTGTAATGGACTGGCCTGCACAGAGTCCCGACTTCAATACTATCGAACACCTTTGGGATATTTTGGGACGCCGACTTCGCGCCAGACCGCACCGACCTACATCGATACCTCTCCTCAGTGCAGCACTCCGTGAATAATGGGCTGCCATTCGACAAGAAACCTTCCAGCACCTGATTGAAAGCATGCGTGCGAGAGTGGATGCTGTCATCACGGCTAAGGGTGGTCCAATACTCTAATGAATTTCAGCATTACCGATGGAGGGCGACACGAACTGGTAAGACATTTTTAGCCACGTGTCTAGATACTTTTGATCACATAGTGTACGTGTATTGCATGTGCATTTTTTGTAGTGAGCTGTTGATACTGTCACCTATTGAATGATTAGTACGTCGAGTGTCGTAGTTAAAGACATCGGCATTTGTTGAAAATATATTCCCGCCCTTAAGTAAGTGAAAGTGAGCATAAGGAACTTAATTTAGTGATTAATTGATTTACATTGACGTTGCATTTAAGGTACGACTGAATTGAAAGACCTAAAAATTATTATTTGGGTTCAAAATATCCTGATCATGCATCATGATTTTAGCCTTCCTTATAACTTTTCTTAACAATGATTTGTATTTTTTAAAGTAGAGGAGGAAATCTTGAGATAAGTTACGATGCTTAGAAATAAAAGAAAGAATTAGTTTGTTTTTACATGATGTCCTAATTCCTTGTGCTATCCAAGAATTGCTTTGCTGTGAAATATGTTATTTTCTTTTTTGAAGAGGAAAGTAAGTGTTACAATGAAATGAAAGCGTTGAAAAAAAATTATATTTATCGCTTCTATCAACTGTATGGTAAACCATGTGCCATGACTCTTGCAGCAAATAATTGATGAATAATTTTATTCTACTTTTATGTAAAGAGTCTACTCATACGCGCATCATAACATATTCACATCAAGATAACAAACATGCATATATGAAGGGCGTCTGATATACATATATTCATCAGCTATCAAAATGTTCGTCTCCTAATTCGGGGAGAAATCACAGTTTATTTAATGAGGCGTCCTCTACACTGGGTCCTGCTGGCGCTTTCCTGGGGGGGAGCATTGGTTACGGGGGAGGGGGGAGCGTTGGTTGCCCTTATTTGGTGCGTGCAACCGGTTGGTACTCGCGCGGCGCCAGATGGACTCTAGCCGCGTGTGTGTAGTAGCAGCCCGAAATCGCTTCTGCTACGATTTTCTTTCTTAGGATGCAGAGATGATGACCCGTGGCAATCTTCTTCAGCGCAGTGTCACTACCTGCGCACCATTCTCCAAGCGCTCCGACTACGAGCGGGAGAAATTCCGCACTTGCGTAGCCGATTGCAACGAGATGGGCTGTCTCTACAGTACGAGCGTACTTGTCGCTCTTTTCAGTGAGCTTACCCTCGAGCTTTCTGTCAATTGCAGCGGCTATCGCGAAGTCGACAATTAGTGCGGTCCTGCCCCGCGCGAGCACCAGGTCCGGCCATTCCGTTCCGAGCCACGGTAGGAGAAGGTTCTCTCTCGTGCTCCGCTAGTTATCGCAGTAGCCAGTTATCATCGCCACACCCCAGCACACAGTCGACAGACTGTCGCCGAGCGCGGCGAACGGTCGCCACTGCTGCTTGCTCAACTGTGTGTATAAAGTGTTCGTGCTGGTGTACGTATACAAAAAATACTGTTCTCAACCAGATATAAAAAGTTTAAAGACTAATGGCATATGCCATTAACCCCGACACAGGGCTAACTTTAACGGAAGCCCTGCGCACCATCCACAACGGCGACAACGGCGTCGTTCCACCAGCGACAACAACTCCAGCTAGCAGCGAGGCCATGGACACAAGCCTCGCTGGGACCCCTATTCCAACCATCGCCGAGGCCAGCAACAATCCGGCCTACCACAGCCAGATATACGGGTCGGCATCTCTCCCAACATCACAACCTGCACTCGGACAAAAAAGGTCAGTCAGTGTTAGTGAAAGTGGCTCCGAGAACAAAAAAATTAATCGGTCCAATTACATTACGAGTGAAAATTCAAATAAACCCACTGAGCTCCTTTACAATGTCCCCATAATGAACAGATTTACAGAGCTCGGTGAACAAAGTGATGAACGCGAGAACAATAGGTTTCAATACATGAACGAACAAATTAATGACCACACCAATCCAAACATTAAGATACCACCTATATTTATAGCCCATATTCAGAACGTCGCTGAATTCAACAAATAAATTAAGAACTCAATAACCAACCAATTTACATCAATTATGGTTAATAACAAGCTCAAAGTGCTCTTTAAAAACATATCGGACTTTAGACAGGCAATCAAATACCTTATCAGCACAAACAGAAAATTTCACACTTATAAAGACCCTGCAAATAAAAAAATTTCAATAGTCTTCAAGAATCTCCATCCATCCATTACGCAAGAAGAAATTTACCAAGATCTCAAGGCAAAGTGCCCTTCGCTAATCAGTGTAACTCGGTTATACAAAGACAACATCCCCATCCCTGTAGTGGCAGCCGAGTTCGACGGCAGTCAAAATATAGACTATATATATTACTATACTAAATATAGACTATATATATACTAACCAGATCTGTAACTTGATAGTCAAACCTGAAAAAAGACGCAAAGCCAAAGGCCCCATTCAATGTCTCAGATGTCTTGATTTCGGGCACACTAGAAATAATTGTAACCATAAAATTAACTGTGCAATATGTTCCGGTAATCATTATACAGTAACGTGTCCTGAAAGTAAATCAAACCCTACCTGTATTCTCTGTAAAGGAAACCACCGTGCAGACGTTAGAAATGAAAACTGTATGTACTATAAGGATATTGTCGAAAAGAAAACCACCACTACCTTTAATACAAGAAACTCATTCCAAAGAGCAATTCAATCATCTTTTATCAACCAAAAAGAACAATTTCCATCTCTACCCCCAACCCAGCCTTTACGCAACTTCTCTAGAAACAATCACCCTGTAATCCAACCAGGAACCGAAAACAATATGAGATCACAGCAAATCCGTACCCAACAAAACCAACAAGATAATAATAACAATCCCCTTTTAAATACAATAATTAATTCTATATCGTCCTGTATTATTAACTTCATAAACTCCCTCATACCTTCAATAATCAATACAATTCAAAGTGCAGTAACAGCATTTTTCAATAATAATAATGTCAATACAAGCCCATAGCAATTTATCACTCACAAATTGGAACGCAAATGGGATCTCATCCAAAAAAATAGAACTAACTCAATACCTACACACATATAGTATAGACATTGCTTGCATAACAGAGACACACCTAAAAAATAACAACAAATTATACATTCCAGATTATAAAATTTATAGAAACGACAGGACCGAACAAAAAGGAGGAGGTGTTCTCATTGCAGTCAGGAATAATATAACCCATCATCAAATTTATACACCAAACAACGCAGAAATTGAAACAGTGGCAATAACCCTAACACTAAACAATGAACCATGGAATATAATAACAGCATACAAACCTCCATCAATAAAAATTCAACCCCAAAATATTCTCAATTTATTCACCCCAAACATAAAAACACTAATTCTAGGAGACCTAAACGCTAAACACACAAACTGGGGATGTCGTACAAGCAACCAAGCAGGAAAAATACTATCACAAACAATACCACTATCAACATACTATCGCCTCCAGAACCTACATACTACCCAAGAGACGTTACAAAGCAACCAGACATCCTTGACATCGGACTGACTGACAGCAACATAAATTTTTATTCAACACCGTATCATGAACTCGACTCCGACCATCTACCGGTTAATATACACACTCGTCAAATCCCACCCCCGGGATCCCCAACCCCCAAAATAAACACACTCAAATTAAACTGGATTAAATTCCAAAACATAACCAGCAATTTAATACCAAAAATCAAAATTTTAAACAATTCCTTAGAAATAGACAACGCCGTAACATTATTAAACACCATAATACTGTAACACCCCCGGTCGTCTCGTGAGAGAACGCCCGGTTAGCGGCCCGGTTATAGCTCAGTCGGTGATGGAAGGAATCGTTAAACAGATACAATGGCAAAAAACAAACACTTTGGTCACTGGTAAAAATTACTTTTATTCCTGGGCAATCAAATCTAATGCCCCAGGGAAGTTACATTAGCAAATTGAGTAAAAAAAATGAGAAAATTGGGTGAAAAGAAAAGAAGATGAAAAGTTAGTATTCAGAGTAAAGCTTAAAAATTAGGAAGAATTATGACTAACATTACAATGGTAAAAACAAAAGTTACAAGTCAATGTGCCATAGCGCGGCACCGCATTACAAAATTTACACAGGGACGAATGCCCTTGAATGATACTGCCTGGAAAAAGGTTTTTGCGCGCCCGGGGAGGGCGGGCGCGGTCGGAAGGGGCGTCTGGCGGCCTTCGAAAGAATGTATCGGAGGTCGATGGCCTCCCGGGCCAACAGCTGGGCGGCCGGGTCGTTGACGTCACCAAAGGGGCGCTGGCGTCTAGCAGCGTTGTAACGGCGTCTGGTAATGTCTGGTTGAACTCGTAGAACTGGTAGGACTGGTAGAACTCGGAGTGGCCGGGCGATCTCAGGAGCGTAGCAGTCAACTGTGCGTACCTCTGCTTTCCGTGATAATTCTCAAAACACAACTTCGGACAGTCTAGATCTCTTTCGGAGAAACATTCACTTCTCTTCACAACTAATTCCCACTTCAGAGCAGTTTTCTGTCTACTGCAGTCGGCCCAATGCTCAAGCTTGCAGTAAAATTATATAAGTCCCTCTTAGGCGTTTTCGCCCGAATAGTTACCCCCCCGGAGAAATTTCTCTCCCAACTGCCCTCAGCCTAATACTCAGGCTCCTTACAAGTCTTTCAGAGACACACTGGTCTCTCCCCGACGAATAGTTACCCCCCAGAGAAGTTTCTCTCCCGACTGCCCTCAGCGTATTGAAAATTTGTAATTCGGAAATGTAGCAAGTAAACTTTTACCCCCACCTATTTTCTCGCGTGCTCCAGCTCCTTATAATAGTCGCGTCGCTATTGGCCAAAGGTGATGGCGCATTTCACTATTTCCAACCAATCGCGACGGGGAAGCCACGGAAATTTCCGCTCTCTGGGCCATCTGTGAGTGTACAATGTTTTTCTTATTCCTTCTAGAACGTCGGCCAAGCCTGCGCGAGGGGCGCGTTGTCCGGTGAAAGAATTATCGTTCTAAAGATTTCGCAGCTGTTCTGGCGCCCGCAGGCCTCTCTCCGTCAATGTGTTGACGCCGACCCTCATAACGACTTCGTTAATGGGCCGGGGGCGCAAATGGCTGTCACGATAAGCGGGGTTGCGCGCGTGTCGCCATCTGTTTATTCTCCCAGTAGGACTCAGGGCGATCGAGTTTGTTTTATTTTCCTGGTATGAGGAAATCGGTATCGCTACAATACATACAGCTATATCAGAATCGCAGCCCTCAAATTCTCAACCACATAATAAAACTAATCATTCTTCCCTACCGGTAGAAATCACAAACTTAATACGCGTCAAAAACAGGACCAGAAGGTTATGGAATCAAACCAAAAACCCACATATAAAGACAGAACTAAATATATTAACTAACATAGTTAAGAAATCAATAAAAAACCATATGAACCTCAAATTCCAAAACAAGATAAGTTCCTTAACTGTACAAAATAACTCTATATGGAAATTCACCAAACAAATACTAAAAAAGAATACAATAATTCCTCCCATCAACTCACCAAGAGGCAAGTTATACACCCCAACCGACAAGGCTGAGGAAATCGCCAATTACTTTGAGTCAACTTTCACACTTAACCAATCTAAACCGCACCCAGATCACAACACAATAATACAGTCCATAAATCTCCCAAACTACGGTCTATATCACAATATACATTACACAAACCCTAAAGAAATAAAACAAATAATTAACTCTCTCCCGATAAAAAAAGCACCAGGTCATGATAAAATCAATAATTCAATACTAAAACATTTACCTCCCCCCGCAATAGCATACTTAACTAATATATACAATTCATGCTTCAGAACAACTCATTTTCCATCCACATGGAAGCATGCCATCATCCTACCTGTTCCAAAGCCAAATAAAAATTCAGCAAACACCGACAGCTATCGCCCGATAAGTCTTCTACCATCCCTGTCAAAAATCTTCGAAAAAATAATACTCCAACGTCTTAAAAAGCACCTACAAATTACAAAAGCTATCCCAAAAGAACAGTTTGGATTCACAGATCATACATCCACACAACATCAACTCCTCAGAATCACAGAACATCTCAACACTGCATTTCAGAGAAAACATCACACAATACTCATATCACTCGACATAACTCAGGCATTTGACAGAGTCTGGCATCAGGCACTAATTTTTAAATTAAGGAAAATAGGCACTCCACATTACATCACTTCAGTAATTCAAAACTATTTAAGCAATAGAACCTTTGCAGTAACAATCAACAACAATCTATCCAACCCAGGTTAATTAAAGCAGGATTACCTCAAGGTTCCCCCCTATCACCCACACTGTTTAATCTATATGTAGCAGACATCCCCAGTGATGAAACAGTAAAAATAGCACAGTTTGCTGATGACACACTTATCTTCTCCTCCAGCCACTCTCTAACCAATATCAAAAATCACACACAATTGTATCTTAACCAAATAGACAGTTGGTCATCCAAATTAAAAATAAAATTAAACCCAAACAAAACTGCAGCTAAAATATTCACTTTAAGACCATACACTCCACTAACCCCACTCACATTAAACAATGAGCTCATCCCTTGGTATCCTCCAAATAAACCCATAAAATATCTTGGACTGCACTTAGACACCAAAATGAACTGGAAACAGCATATAGACATAAAAATAACCCAAACCAAAAACAAATTGCATCAATTAAAATCAATAATAAACAGAAATAAATTCCTCCCATACAAAACAGCAATAACCTTATTCAAAACAATTATCAGACCTACCCTCCTCTACGCCTGCCCTGTATGGATCAATGCTGCAAAAACAAATATCAACAAAATTCAAATTGTTCAGAACCAATTCCTCCGTACAATAACTAATGCACCCTGGTTCATAACTAACCAACAATTACATAATGAATTCAACCTCGATCTCATCATGCACCATATCACCTACCTATCCCATAATTTCTTCTCCAAATTACACCATATCCAAACTTTATCTTCATTCAAACTTTGTAAAAACCCCATCCTTCCCACTCGCATAAAAAATAAATACCCATTCCATATTTTTTGTAAATTGTTCTCAGACCTGGAATAGTTCTTATGAGGTGCCAATATGGTCCCCTCAACCTTTGTAGTAGTATTAAGTTAGGATAAGGATAGAATAAGTTAAACATAAGCCATCAATACATATGTAGAGTTATATATAAACTGATCTATGTACAAAACAATCAAATAAATAAAATAAATTTAAAAAAAAACAGGTCCGGTCGTTTTGTTCCTATCACTACCTCGTTTTCTCGGAGCACCTGCCACGCCGCCGCGATGGACGGCTGTTTGTAAATTGATCCAATGCTGTCATAGCAGGCTCTCCATAGCGGCGGGAGGTAACTGCTTTCCGTCACCACGTGGCCAATTAACTCGACTGCCCGACGGCCATCAGGACATGTGCACCCAATGCAGCACACACTGGTGGGATTACTGGGGCAGTGGTTGAGGACCGGGGAGAGAGGGCGAGAAAAATTTATTTTGGCTGGAAACAGAAATTTATACACCGGAATTCGCATGTTTCGGCCGAATTGAAGAAATAGGCGGATTCCTTCCCCAGCTCTCTTAGGAAGGAAGGAAGAAGCACGCTCTGATAGTGATGTCAACATTTTGTACATACCATTTTGTAATAATTTATACTTCATTTTTATAATTCGTGTATTAACGTACTTTTATTTATGTAATTTAATTTTTATCTCTGAGGATGATCGCTACGTGATCGAATATATCTTTAGCATAATCTATTTTTAATACAAACCATCTTTTATTTAACGTATTTAATAATGTAATCTACTACTCTCTTCGTTTGAAGCCTGCTGAAGCAAAGTAATATAATTTTTAGCGTAGGAAGATGTACTACAGATATTTCAAAAACATTTTCAACGGAATACACATTTAATTACGTCAAGGAGATAGAATCGATATTATTATAAACGTAAATGCAAGAACTCCATATGCAGTACCTTTATGCGATTCCTTTCCTCTACAATAATATTCTGCGAAGTTTGGAATTTGGAAAATGCTAAGTTCATTACGAAATAACCAATACGCTGTAAAGCAAAGAACATCAATTTGATTTAATTCGCTCTGTAGAGCTGCTTCTATAAACTCAGTTTTATTTGAAAGGGATTGAACATTATGGTGCAGAATGTTTATCTTTTGCAAATACCAACACGGATGTGTTTCTACTGCATATGACTATAGTTGCTATATATTTACTCCACGTTTACCTCGAGTGGGTGGCCGAAGGTTGTAATGTGTCCCAGCAGTGACAAGTTGTGAGGAAATTGGACCATCAGGTGTAGATGAATTTGTAGTGGGAATGGGAGAAACGGGAGTAAGTTCAGATGAGGAGGTAAGAGGGTTCGAAATAAGGGTGGGGGTGGAGAACGTAAGGAAGGTGAAGGTATTGTGCAAACTTGTTGCCGACTGCATGTTTTCAAGCAAGGTTCATGTGGAAACCATGCCGGATGAACTGTTTTCTGAAAGGAAATTAATTTCAAAACGTATTACATTTGTTTCTCTTTGTTGCAGTTTTAACTGTTGGCGTGCGTACTTAATTTCACTGCAGAATGTTGATCTGTTATACAGAAAGGCAGAGTCGAGACTACAATGTTAGTGTTTTCGGCAGCACATTGTAATGTGTTTACATGTTGTTCGTGTGTAAATTCACCGCCCAAATTTATGTAATTCTGCCCATGATTTTCCTAAAAGTAGTATACATACTGCTCATGTTCAACAAATACTATATAAAATAAAGCACTATCGTATAACACTTCAATAAGTGAAATATTTTAACAAAAACGGTCTTCAGAAATACTTCAATAACATAATATAGTATATAAGGATTCAAAGAAAAAAAATTCCCCACTCACTAAGAATATTAAAAAGTTGTTGCTCCATAATGCAACATAAGAAAAAAATATTTATTGGGGGGCGACGTCTTCCTTAAAGCCATGATGTTTTATCACATCAGCAGTGTCGTAAGCAATGACGAACTAAGTAAGATAATTTAGCCGATAAATGTAATATGAGAATAGGCACAATTAAATATTTGAATTTTCAGCCATAATCAAAATTGTTTCATTGCCTTTGGATTTTCCTGAGTTCCTGTGTATCTCACGAAAACATAGAACCTTTCACATGATAGCGATGTAGGCGACTCAAGGCATCAATTGATGTCACTGCCGTGCCTCTGGCAGGAAGCCCTAAGGTTCGAGTCCCGACAGTGGCAGAATTTTCGACACTAGCTAGATAGCTATGTGGGAAATCACCCGCTGTCTGGAGGATATTCTAGCGGACGACTGCTCTGATCAGTATTTTTCAGTGTTTTTTTTCTGATCAACAACAGGCTAATGCCGGAGCGGTACCTAAACAAACTGGCCACGACCGCGCGCGATCGTTCCTTCTTCCTTCTCCAATCCTCAACCCTTACTTACACACATACTCACTACACTATCACATATCTCGGGAATTTAGAGCTTGTCCCGGTTGGGGCGGTGCCCCGCTATACCTTGCTGGGGAAAACCCTACAAGCCGACGAGTAGGTCTCGCTATCAATTGACACCGGATCTCGTCATCCAGCGAGGGAACTTAACCGGCACCTTCCGCGATAAAAAACATACTACACTTACAGGACAAATTACCTTAGCCGTAGACGCGTCCAGAAACATTAATCAATCTTACATGGTCAGAGGAGAATATTCTCTTCTGCCTTTTAAAGCAGACTATACAGCCTAAAAATATGGAGAAGAGAAGTATGTCGAAAGGAAATAGACTCAATGTCAATGTGAGGTTTAAGGTAGAAAACTATTTTGCAGGGCTTTTCACAACTGCCAAAAACGTTGTGTCGAGTATGAAATGAAAACTAGTATAAGGTGTGAATGTTGCAAGGTGTCCTTTATAACGCAGATGTTAGCTAGCTACAAAACAATGAAATAGTTCGTATAAATATAAATTTTGAATATACAAGAGTAAAAATTTAAAAAATTATTAGCGTTAACAGTATTTATTGTTTTTATCCTTCAGCAACATCATCTTTCCAGATACAATTACTTATTTACAATATAAAAAGATAATGAATATGGCATTCGTCCCAAAGATGAGAAGACCTTTTCTGTTTCTTCCTTTAAAAATTATCACAGAACATCATTTTAAAGCCTCACAAGTTAGATACCCACCTTTTGACCTTTCACAGAGTAGACGCTCTAAACGAATTAATAGGGACCGCAGAGATAGTAACGAGGTGCATGGAGAGAATAAAATTGAAAGGTTAAAGGGAAAGAAAGACTGAGAAAGTAGAAGGGAAATGAGAAAAAGTAGAGTTTCTGAAGAAAAAATATGCACGTAATTCCTAATATTCGGTAAAAGAAGAGAAAAAGAAAACAAAGAGAAAAAAACGAATGGTGCTACAACAGCACTATCTTTCTCCCATTGCTTGTACCTATTGGAATTTCTAAAAATTTAGAGTGTTAATGAAAATGAGAACTGTGCCACTTTTTACTAATTGCCTTATTAAAAATTTTCGTAATAAAAATGCTGCACTGCTACAGTCCAATGCTTATCAGAATCATGTATCTCGCAGAATTGATAAGAAAGGTTATAGATTACTGATCAGAATCATAGGAGAAGGAAATAATTGAACGATATGTCCATGTGTTCACAAATGTTGATGTTAAAGAAGAAGCTGAAAAAAGTTAATATTTTCTAACACCGTAACAGCGTTAATTTTTTCTAACAGGTATAGAAATCGGTGATTTTGCGATAGAAAATATCGAATTGTGGGGGCCCTGTTACCCAAAAAATTGATAAATTTTGTTCCTGTATGTAATAATTTACTTCCTAAAACACGTTCTATATTGAAAATACACGTTTCGAAGATCCTTGATAGCGAAAAATTGACTGACGGAAAAACGTCTATTTCCATTTGTGATCACAGACGTGCAGACAGTCAGACATGCAGACGGACAGACAGACATTCATAAAGACGAACAGACAGACAAAGATGGACAGACATAAATACATACATACATACATACATATAAAAAGTCGGACAGCCGACTCTATAATAAATAAAGTAGGACAGACAAATGGTCGGACGTTTTGTTGTGTACAAATATTTCAGAATGAGGAACCCACAAAATGTGGGTTCTGTCTACACTAATACCAGAAATAATTTACTACATAGGAAATAGAATTAATAAATTTCTCGGTATCAGAGTCCCACAAGACGAGATTTTCTGCCGAAAAAATTGCGTTTTTCACTGCAGCGTTACGTAACTTTGTTTTTTATTTTGTTGCATCTTAATCGTAATCCATTAATGGACACAACCCGTCTCTAACCCCTTATCGAGCATTGAGCGCTTTGGAGAGTAAACCTCTTTTAATATTCATTATATGACTCGCCTCGTCAGTCCGTTGTCACGAGGACCGCCAGGTAGCGTCTCCGCGTACGCGCCTGTATCCAACTACACAACGCGCCTGTGAACGCGCTCCTGCATCACTACCCAGCGACCAGAATGGGGAAGGAATTAAGACAAAGATAAGGTTTATAATACTTCACAGGGGTTGACATAGCCTCGGTGAAGTAGACACACTAGCTTGTAGGAACAAATTTCACATGAAGTTGTTCGGCAATCGAATGCGGATGTCCTTGGTGAAACACAAGCGACTGCACTCTGTGCCATGATGTTCCTACGTTGTAGTAGTATGCGAGAAAGAAGAAGGAAGAGAAATATATCAAAAGGTATGATGATTGCTTGGGAATAAGATGGATAAGCAGACGTGCAGGTGTGTAACGGAATGGAGAGGAGAAAACTTAATGAAACCTGTAACGAAAACAATATCCTATTATGGTCTTATTTTAAGGTGAGATTGTATATGGACAACGATTATAAAGAGAAAAAGAAAGCGTAAAACTGCCAAAGGGAAGACAAAAGCCATTATGTTGTAGAACTTAACTAGTGGCTCAGTAAAATGTTACTCAATAGCAGTGAGTATTGGAGGAGTTTCGATTTTGGGTTTCCTTGTTTTTGGGGTTTGGTACGAAAACTCTGAAGCCTCTATTTATGTGCGAGGGGTCACCAGTTTCCTCGTACGGTTAGATACCCAGCAAGGAATATATTTAACTGACACCTCCATCTAGTGGAGAAAGTGAGAAACACATCCAGGCGCCTCAGAAGATACCTACGAGACACACCTGACCAAAAACGTTCCCTAGGGATCCGCAGAGTGTAGACTTTTAAGAAAGCCTAGGTCGAAAATATGGATGTAGAACAAGAGCAAAGGGACGTCTCCCAGTAAATAACCCCATACGATAAATAAATACAATTTTACGTTTCAACTGACGCCGTACGACAAGTCTCTAAGGAAGAGGCCGACATGTGTTTAAATACGAAGCTATTATTTTTGCTATTCACGTGTTATGTAACAACACGTTTTATATTCTTAAAATATTTCACGGATCATGCTCCCACGCGTGTCGCTGGTGCGCGGTTCGACATTTCGGCGCCGAACAACCAACACTGTGCCTACAAGCGTCACCAACGGAAGATAATGTGTGCACTCACTGGAAAGGATGGGGCCCGATGCAACATACCGAGGGGGGAGGAAGAGACCTTAAAGGAACTGTATGAACATGCTCCGGAGGTCGACTGCGAGGGTCTGTTCTCGCAACACCAGGACCGCAGCACTGTCATCACTGGAGATTTTGATGCTGATGCTGAGGTCCTTCGGAAACTTGGACAGTGCAGCAACACTGCACCGGGGTTGGATCAATTAACATTCGCCCACTTGCGTAGCGTCGAGTCAGATTGTGGTCTACTTACTGAAATACTGAATTGTGCTCTTTGTCTGCAGTGCGCTCCAGAGGAGTGGAGACGATCCTGCACAGAGCTCATCCATAAGAGGGGCGACAAAGAAGACCTGAGCAACTGGCATCCGATAGCATTCACGTCTACGCTCTATAAGCTGTCTGTTGTCGGACCGCCTGAGCGCTTGGGCAGAGCAATATGGTACCCTATCGCCGGCGCAAAAGGGCTTCCCGCCATTTGATGGCGTGCTGGAGCATCACTATCTTCTAGAGATGATAGACTTTTAGAAGACTGACTTTGAGCTGTTCGTCCAGCCGGGCTCTGTTTTTCCTCTACGTATGGGCAGATACGAGACGAAGATGCTGGTCGAGTACGATACGATGGTGAGGGCGAGGCTACGCGCGTTCCTCTTCCTCCCCATCGGTGCCACGCATGCATTCATCTACGCCTCAAAGGTCGACGGGGACAGGATCCATGAACTGAGATTCGAATGCGATATCTGGAGCGTGGACTCTACCTACAAGATCCTCACCAGTCGAGACGCCCAGCTGCGCGACACTGCGCCTGCGGATCTTGTCCTGGAGGCCGCGTACGCGCAGAAAGTGGCCCCGGCAAATGCGCGCGTGTGGAAGTATCTCACGGGCGGCTCGAAGGAGCGTAGTATCACACATTCCTCCTTCTAGACCCGCGCCGCCTCAAGTTCGAGTGACACTCAGACTCTCCTGGCGGCCTCCCATACTTGCGGCTGCCGGAAACAATTTATATCTGGCGGCCCCCGCCATACCCACGACACGGGAAGAGCAGGATGTGGAAAACCCAGGCGCCTCCGATACTGAGCTGGACGGAGACGGCGACGGTCAGGTCGACTTCTGGGTGCATTGCAACGCGGAGGCCGTGTGGCTGGATCTAGCGCCAGACGAAGACCTCCTCCCCGAATCGGCGCAATCCCCCGTTACTGCCCCCGAGCCTGACAGTGCCCTCGAGAGCCGTGTGGGTCTTGGCACTCCACCACCCCGTATCTACGAAGGCGGGATTCCCGCCACCGGCCCCGGGGCCGCACTGAGGACGCTGCCACCGATGCCTCTACTTTCCCCCCTTAGGATACATGCCACTCACGACCCGCTTGTTGCATTTAATGGAAGATTAAGAAACGCCGCAAGGAAAGGGCTAGCTGAATTTGGTCGAAAACAGAACCGACAGACCTAAACACCCCTGAGGCGGCTTGAGCACGGACGGTAACTCTCGGGAAGAAGGCTTGATTACGGCGAAATCCCAGAGACAACTCGTGCGCCGCCGGCGCTGTCCCTATCAGGCGGCGCACGGAAAAATATGGCAGGGGTTGCAAAGGGCCACGCCGCCATCGTACTTTATGCAGTGGTCGCGGAAGCCTACAAGGGGCGTCTGCGCGAGAGATACGAGGAAAGGCTAAAAAAACGAGTACCTCCGCGCGCTGCTCCTGGCCCAGCGCTACCGAGAGGTGGAGTTTCACCCTGTGGTGGTGGCAGCCTTCGGCGAGTGGTGCGGTGCCACACACGCCATCCTAAAGAAATTCGTCTCCGGCGACAAGCTTAAAACTTACGTGAACGCGTCGCCGAGACCATTTCGAGCAGCGCCGCTTGCTATTACGCCCACATTGACCAAACAGCCCTGGTGCCTTTTGAGTACAAGGCAGACGCATCCACACGGCCTCATGCGCAGCAGCTGACCCCTTCGCACCATACTCAGGCACTGTAAACGACCCGGCCCTGAAGTGCATCGCCAACCACAGAGACACCATACATAATGCATGTGAAGGAACAACTGTGCCTGTGCCCCTCCAGAAGGTTCTGTAGTAGGTCGTTAGTGAAGTGCGATCATCACAGGTGTCATAGGGGATCAAATAGGGCCGCAATTGCATGCCACACCCTTCAAGAGCCAGAGGCAAGTCGACCTGGCAAACTATAAAGATCACGCAAATAGTGATAGTGATGAGAGTAGAGGCAGGCGTGTAGGGCGCAACTGGTCAGGTCAGGGCGAGTATGGGGCGGGACGAGACGAAACAGACAAGATGGCGCGAGACGAGGCCGAGGCTAGACGGGATGGAACTACACGCCACGGGGCGGGGCGAGCCACGGACAGACGAGGCAGAAAGAATATATGGAGGCTGGAGACAAAGACAATACTGAGCCTAAAAAACAATAACTAGCATTTTTAGCAGACGCATATGGACGCCATCATTCCTCTCTTTCCAGTAGAAAGCTTCCCAAAAACTTTTCTGTATCAGCGGTGTTTAAAAGTAATAGGAGGTTTGTGGGCGTAACTGGAGAGTTGCAAACCCACATCAAGACACTGACCAAAGGAAACACAATCATCACAGGAGGGTAGAACGGCAATAACTTGAGTTGTAATTAAGTAGATCTCATGTAGTATTAATTCAAAAACCCATCCCCCTCAACTTCTTTAATTAGTCCCGCCTCTGTCCTGTTCCGAACCCTCAAAATCAACTTTCCAACTCTTTAAACGACTCAAAAATATAGCACTCATTTTAACAATTTCTCTCTACCAGATGCCCCACTGTTCATACCTCTATCCATGGTGAGACACTCCTTCGGCCATACACGACGGGGAAAGTGGAGCAAAATTATATAACAACTGCAGTTACATGCGGTAGAAACAATATTCGTGTGAGAACGTGCACGGGGTTCACATCTCGCTTCAGAATATTTAAACTCTTTCAAATAAAACTGAGTTTATAGATGCTGCTTTACGTAGCTATTTCAGTCAGATGTGTTTTTTGTTTAGTTTTACAAAACACATGTTATCTCGTTATGAACTTAATACTTTTCAAATATGCAATTTTTATCTTTTAGGCTATTATTCCAAAGAAAGGGAATAAAATAAGGATCCCACGTATTGAGGATCGTGTATTTACGTTACGTTACGTCGATTCTCGGAACTCAATGCACATTCAATTACATATCTGTAAATTATCATTCGTATATTTTACGCCCAAAATACCTTTACTTTGCATTTACACGCCACCAACAAAACAAGCTCTATAAAACTAGGGGAACTACAACTTCCAAAAATTCAGAGAGTTCAATTAAAATTAGAATCAGGGTCATTTTCAAGGGTTCTTCGTGTTATCTGAGGAAAAAGTTTAATTAAAAAATTTGGAGCCATTGTGGAGAATATTTTAAATTTTATTGAGGCTTTATGTAAAGTACCCTCAAAAATCAATATATCACAGGACCTTGAGTTCGTTCAGATAGATCGAGGAATATCAATTTTGGTGAAAATAATCTGAAATGTATAGGCGCTAGCACTGACCATAGACAAACAGACATACTATGGGAAGAAGTGTATTCGGTACAGGTTGTTTTAAATTCTCGAATCTCCACCCTTGCTAATACACAAATTAAATTATGAATGAATGATTATAATAAATTTAATTTTTGGCAATAATTGACAGGAAAATATTCGCTCCCGTGTAATGCACATTTGCAGGGGCCTGGGTCAGTTCATCCAGAAGGGCCCCTTATTTCAAGCAATAAATTTCCTCCTCCCCCAATTCATAAACAGAATGCATTTCTCCATGCATCAAAAATAACTTTTAGTGTTCAGTTTGGACTAGAGATAAATATATTTTCCATTTCTTTTGAATGAAAATAATTGGGGGCCCCCAATTAAGTCGAGGCCTAGGACAAGTTGTCCCAGTTAGCCCCCACCTTCTGGGCGCCCCTACCTACACGAGAAAATCAGCTACAGGTTTTTGGCTATTATGCCTCATCGTGCCCTTCTGAAAGAATCGACTTTGCCGTGAGAGCAGGGAGAAAGACAATTTGAATAACCATATTCCGCAATAAGAAACTAGAAAACGTGCACAGACACTGAAAACTTATGTCAGAAGCAAAAGAAAGGGCCATCTCAGCAATCGTTCAAAGTATCAGGGAAAATGAAGGAAAAACCTGTTCGAGATGGGAGATCGTTTATCCGGAAGGTGAGGTACACTCTTGGAAACAAAGTTTCGCGTCGAAAATGCCTTGGCGCGATAGGTTGATGGCTATGGACATCCCTGCTTGCCGACAGCTCAATCTACCGTTTATTTCCGAAACTACGTTCTGCAGGTCGTGTTATGAAGATTTAATATATCTTATTGGAGAGAGTTTAAAATATTTTAAAATCCATTGAGAGCAAAATAGTTGTAGCACTAAGGAAAAAGACTTTCGTGATTCCTGTCAGTAAAACTCAACTGACATAAATTTTTGTAAACGTAATGTTTCTTTCAAGTTTCGTTAATATAAAATGTGTTAGTATAAGAGGAGCGGGACAAGGGCGCAGAATGGCTCAGTATCGAAGTGCTGTTCTAGCACTCGTGAAGATGCGGGTTCGGTTCCCACCCTGCATAGATATTTTATCCATTCTACAGTGCAATAAAATCCACTAAATTATAACATTTTACATTTGTCGTGACAATTTTATGCATAAAACGGTGAAAATTCGCTGTCGCGAAGAAGGCGAATATTTCAATTGTGAAGAAATTAGAAAGTTGATCCATTGTATTAAAAATTGTGCATTATATAGTGTGGAGATAACAATAATATATGTTAGTCCTGTACCGCTCGAGCATTTTTATAACGATTTAGTTATCGCAGAGGTGTTTGGACCGCCCGTAACGTTTTGAAGATTTCTAAAGATTTCTAAAAACCAGCATGAGCAGGATCAATAACACCAAAACATTACATAAATATTTTATTTGAAAACTAAGCCAAAAGTCCCCAACTCACGTCGAACAATCAAAATATGTAAAAATTAATTGTTGGCCGATAACACTTAATTCAGGGGTCTAGTTTGAAAATGGGACATCTCCATTCCAGTCTGTTTTGAGAAAAACAAAAAAATGTCATATCATTTGTTTAAAACATTCTTATGCTAAATGTTTGAGATTAATTCCCTTGGCTAGTGAAAGTCAAAACAATAGAATAAGATAATTAAGGAATGTCTAGTCATTACGAAGAAAGTTGAGCTAAAAATTTAAAAAAGACTAATTTTGAAATTTAATTTAAGAATTTTTGTATTTTTTTGTGAAAACATATTTTTGGTGAAAAAAAACTTGTTTTCATTAAGTATTTTTACAATAGTGTTAATTATTTCATTTCGATTTCAATATATCATGTGAAATTTCTTATCAAATATGAAGTTCAGCAGACCGTAACTGCTGACGTTCACAACACTAATCATTTTCAGTATCAGCTTAATCAATGCTTAGACTAGTTGGTAGGACTCCCTGTATGCAAGCAATATATATATGTATTTCAAAAATTCATGTTTTAATTCCGTTCGATAGAAGACACGCGTTTTTCAACATTAGTTGTAATTATCGAAATATGTTGGAGACATTTCAAACGTTCCGAAATTTGGCCCAATAATATTATGTAACTAATTAAGTTACAAAAGTGCATGTTTGTCTCATTGGTAGATTCGTTTCTTTCTGAACTCAATGCAGCAGGATCGAATCCAGTGCGTGTCCGTTCCTTTTTTTTGTAGTTTTTTTTTTCTTATCCGTGATTTTTTTTGTCAAATGAACTGTATTACAGTACTGTCTCTATTGTGTCAATAAAGTTATTTTGATTTTAAAACAAAATAACTCTGAAAAGGGCTCTTTATCTTTCTATGAATATTTGTTTTTTAATTCTCCAAATAACATATTTGTTAAAATTTTATTCTATTTTTTACATTAATTGTTTATTTATAAATATCTTATTCTAGAAAATGTAAGGAATACATTAATAAGGAAACCAAAACCCCCCAGATTCTACGACCATTCTCATCCTACGTGGGAGAGAATCCACAAGTCTCGCCGCATAGTTTTCACTGTGAACGACCTCCTCCCAGGCTTCATGGATAATTTGCCAGAGCGCATCGGCATTGTTAGGTTCTGGATCAGGCCAGTTTTCGGCCATGGTGCGTCTTGTCTCTGCCCAAACATTTTCAATAGGGTTCAGATCTTTTGCACATGGTGGCCAGTCAACAACCAGAATATCTTGTTTCTCCGCAAAAAACGATTGAACCAAAGCCGACTTATGAATCGGTGATTGGTTCTGTTGGAATTGAATTATCCCCACAGGATGCAATTGCCTTACTGATGGAATCATGATATCTCTCAGTACGTGAATGCAGGGTTGCCAGAATACTATCACGCCTTGTCGCCATTTACAATGCCACATGTCGCCAAAAGTCGCCAAGCATTCGACAGATGTCGCCATTAAACCGCCAAAGTTCAAAACGGTATAAGCTGTTAATAAAAAACACATCTCATTAAAAATGCTATATTTTATTGAAAAAATGGATGAAATGTATTATATTTTAAACATTAATCTATAAAACTCTAAAACAAAACAAACTTTCTTATATGATTAGCATCGAAATCACAATTATACCCCTGCAGTAGATAACAGTCATGCATTAAACTTCGTTGAGTATCGAAAATACGGATTAATCATCTTCGTTGTTTTGGTCCGTCTCTTTTTTCGCGTACATGATTTTCGAGGTGAATTTTGCGAGCATATCTTTCGAGGGCGAAAATTTCGCACAACAGTTGTCTTTAACTTGTAAAGTGAGGCGAATGCGTAAAAGTGCATCCAGCAGAGTGAACGCAATCTTATTCCGGGCCTTATTTTTCACCGCGTTCATTACAGAGAATATGAATACATACATAAATATGAATTGTTTAATTAAAAAAATGAAGTAGCCAAAAAATCGCCAAGTCGCCAAATGTAAATTTTTGTCGCCAATAATTGAGAATAGTCGCCAGTTTGGCGAGAAATCGCCAAATCTGGCAACCCTGCGTGAATGTACTGAGGAGCATTTAAGTGATCTTGGATTCTATGGATCATTCCAATCCCACGAGATGACACCGAGCCCCAAACTGCTACGGAGAAACTACCTGACCTGGGGACTTGCTTTACGTACCGAGAATCATAGCGGCTTCCTTGGGGCCTGAAAACGCGAACGGGACCATCATTTGCGGAGTAGAATATACTCTTATCAGAGAAAATGATATCAGCCCAGACTCGATGTTTTTTTTTCCTCCGCAAATGCCAGCCGATAGAGCTGGTGTTCCTCTGACAGCTTCGGTTTTCGAGCTGCATTTCTGGATCGCAGACCAACCTCCGAAAGTCTGTTGCGTATTGTTCTGGAACATCCAGGAAATCTGGTGGGTCTTTGCAGTTGTGAAGAAGTTTGAAAAGGGTTTTCCACCGCTGCTTGTATCAAAACTTCATCTTGGTCAGCATCTGAAATACGCCAAAGCCTCGTTCCTAGTTTCCTCCCGGATTCTCCCGTCTCTCGATAACGTTTAAGCCAGTATTGCCCTGTTCTTGCCCCAACGCCATACCGACTCACCGCCTCTGAAACAGAGAGGTGACCCTCTTCTACTAATGCAATAACTCGCTTTCGTGTGGCTTGGATATGGTGAGCAATGTCGAAAAATGAATGCGGAGTAGTTCAATTTGCTTAGCCGCGATTTTTCTTTTCTTACCAAGTGGCAACGCTGCAGAGCCCTTTATCTCCTTTTGACCTGCTGTCGAAAACACGGAAGTGCTGCGAAGGTCAGATTCAAGTCGGTAGTACCGTGAGGCTTACGAGAGAAAATTGATAATCTCTCTCAACAAAAGAAATGAGTTTATTCCACTGTCTTATGAACGAGAATATTGTAGCAAGCAAAATGACATCGCTTATATGGCTAATTGGCAGTCTGATGTTCAACTAGAAGCAGTCATATTTTGCGTTAATTTTTGGTAGAAATTGTTTTTGAAATGAAAAAAATCGCTATTTTCTGCCATTATTTGTTATTTACAATCTGTATTATATTTTTGTGCATTAAAAACGTTCAATACACATAATGGATTTCTACTTACATCTGAAATAGATGTTTGTACGATATTGTAATGAACTTGTATTGCTATGACAAACTCTAGGAATATTTTCCCTTCAAAATTCATTTTCGGCATATTGTATTTTGAATTTTTTTTTTACTTCACAGCTACGAAATCTCAATACCCACATAACTAAGGCCTCCCACATGAAGGCAAGGGATCTCAGAAAGATCGCATCATCAGAATCAATGAGCCACATTTATCATCAAAACCATTTTATTTACTTCAGTGTAGACATTGGATTTCAAAGCCTAGTCACACTAAGAATTATTGTAATTACAGAACATCAACAGTTCCATCATCTTTATTCACATTATATATCAATAGCATAAGGGAGTCTATGCACAGAATTTTTTAAAATTTATTTATATATAGTAGTATAGTAGAAATAAAAGTTATATCAAGGCAAACAAGAGATGTTCAAACGGGATTTAATGAATTATTTACAGATACAAACACAAGTCACATTTTCTTGTAAGTATATCACTATAACTTTGTGATATTGTTAAACGAATTGTCTTCCCGAGCTTTGAGGAGTTCCATTTCATGGTCTTGTTCCAGTAAGAATGAAAATAATACGCAACATTTTAATGTTCTTTTTATTCGCAATTTAAGCTTATTATCTATAAGATTATAGAAGCTTATTTTATTTTGGTCTTTTACGAGTATTACCGCTTTTTGAGAATTGCTTGTTTGCATTCCTTATTCGCAATCGAGAATTTTGCTTAAATTATGCATAACATTGACGCGACATATTTAGCATGTTGTAATTTAGTGGATTATATGGCACTGTAGAATGAATAAAATATCTACGTAGACTGGGAACCGAACCCGCTACTTCACGAGTTCTAGAACACCACTTCGACACTGAGCCATCCTTTCGCCCTTCTAATACACCTCTTATAACAACACATTTTATATTAACGAAACTTTAAAGCAAAATCACGTTTACCAAAGTTAATGTCAGTTCTGTTTTACTGGCAGGAATCACGAACGTCTTTTTCCTCTGTACTGTTACTATTTAGCTCTCAACGGTCATTAAAGTATTTAATACGCTCTCCAATAAAATAAATTTAATTATAGTTCGATCTGCAGAACGTAGTTTCGAAAATAAACGTTAGATAGCGCTGTCGGCAAGCAGGGATGTCCAGCGCCATCAACCTCTCGGGCCAAGGCATTTTCGACGCGAAATTTTATGTTCCCAAGAGTGTACAACACTTGTTATAGACGTATTTAGATTTTTAGAATTATGCAATGCAAATGGTAATTAATACATTACATATTACTGTTAATATTCAGGTGTCTGTTCATGTATTAATTCATGATTGTTCATATTTGGCCCTTTAGTTTAGAACAGAACTTCCCAACTATTGTGTTATTTACATAATAATACAATAAATGTTCATTTAGTATTACATTTTTATTATTGCACCGTAATACTAAATGCACATTTGTTGTATTATTATGTAAATACCACAATAGTTGGGAAGATCTGTTCTAAACTAAAGAGCCAAATCTGAACAATCATGAATCATTATTATTTTCCTTTTTGATGCTCGGCACAGGCACTAATTCTGCAGAAACAGTTGTACAGCAGAAAATATTTTACTTAGCACTTAAATTTGTGTATCGATTTTAATTGTTAACGTCATCTGGCAATGTGCTGCAAAATAACGTACATATATTATATGTGAATTTTCTGTAGTGAGCTGTTCATACTGACATCTGATGGATATTATTGCTACGTTTTAGTTATACATATTCGACAATATTTTCCCATCCAGTAGTACGCCATATTTGACACGAATCAACGATTGATTACTCGTGATTCCGGGCGTGTCCACTGCTAAGGTCATTAGCCCCGTAAGTTAGTCTCTCAGGTCATTAGTGCATGTTTTGTTTGGGAGGTGGCTGTGATCTTGCCCCGCTGGATGGTGAAATCCGCGATGGTGATATCGTCGACTAGCGGGGTTTTCCCCAACCAGGAACCACCAACCAGCAGGACACCGCCCCAGTCGGGACAAGCTCTAAGCTTCCGACTGGTCTCCCGGCATGTGTGGTAATGTAATACATGTAGATGTATGTGTGTGTATGGGGTGAGGATAGGACAAAACTGGGCAAGAAAGATCGCGCGCGGCACGTGGCTCGTTTGGTAGAGTATTCCTCCGGCATTCTGCTGGTATTGATCGTAGAAACCACGGAAAACTACCGATCAGAGCATCCGACCGCTAGAATTCTCCTCCAGACGCGACATAAATCAATCTAGCTATCAGACTAGTGTCGAAAATCCTGCCAACACAAACTCAAACCCTAGGACCTCCCGGGCAGAAGCACTGCAGTGACATCAGTTGATGCCCTGAGCCACCTCTTTCGGTGACAGATTCGTAAATCAAAAAGTAAGGCAATGGTAGAATTCACAGCTTAATAAAGCGAGGTTTACAACCACGTGGGTGGGATTTGCTTATTATTCATACAATTCTTTTCTGCAATATAAAAGTACGGGAGCTATTAGCATGCTCCCCCACGCGTTAACTTACGTTAACGTTTGGAATGGTCCACGTACAGATTTTAAACAATTTTGACATTGAATATACAACATTTTTTTCAAAACCTGAAATCTTTGACATTTATCACAATTGATTTTTATTATTTAATTTGGTCCTAATTTTTATAATTCAAATAGTATACTAAAGATCATTTTGAAAATAGGGGAGAAGAATATAATTCTCAATAGTTTCGATTTTTCAATGCCACAATTATTTATAATCCCTACGTGCCTTTATTTACAACACTCAGTGTAAAACGGTATTGTGGGAAACGTGCCAACTTTGACGCAAAGAAGTCAGAAAAGGAATTTTCTTAAAAATCTCGGAGTCTGAATTGTAGTTTTGGAAGTTACTCGATTTTTAATTAATAATCGTCACTCCTGATCCAAAATATCACAATTAAAGCTAATATAATACAATATATCAGGTACGTTTCTTTATGATATATATTCCCCCCAATAACGTTACAAAGTTCTCTGTAAATAAACAGACTACAAATGAAAGTGTTAAAGGGACTTGTACAACTCTCAGAAGTGCATGAAAGTTTCTCTAAATTGTTAAGTTTTTCGGTATAACTCCGAAGGCTTCTACTTCAATACACGTTAGTTTTGTCTTTGATAGCGGTCTTGCGAATTTATAAGCGCAAACGCTCCGAAGAGAAAGTTTAAAATCTGTGAAAGAACTCCTCTCAAAAAGTAGTGAAGTAGAAAAAGTATGTCAGAGTACGGTCATGTCTCCACACACTGACCGGCATATGGCAAACAAAAAGCCACAAAATTACATCCTGCATGCACAACCTTTCTCAAAAATGATGTAAACTAAAGACAGCAATTTACATCGTGTGATCTCTTAATCTCTCGCTCTAGTAACTTCTAATTCTGTGGCAGGGAGTAGAAATTGGTGGCAAAGCACACACCTATATGTCTGATGCGTTTACGTGCCTCTTCGCATATTTTGCACTGTCCAACTCAAATCGTTAGAGTGATACTTGCAACTCATGGAATGTTTTTCAGCAAGGCAATACACCGGAATAATGACACATAGCTGATATTTATATTATCACTGGCTGAAGTAAGGTAGTATTTATTACTATCACCAATTAGATAGGAAAAGGAATTAATATTATTTCTAGTGTAAAATTGAAGAAAATCCTATTACTCCCATCCTGCCTCGTAACACTTCTCCCAGTCATCTACATCCCTTTCACAAAATGTGATGCAATTTATTTTATTAAAAATTAATTGTTCTAAGTTAGTCGACAAAATTATGATATTTTCTTGGCAGGGGAAGTAAATTCACAAATTAAAAATGTTATTTCCACCCACGAAGGTTGATACAAAGTACTGGCAACACTTTTATAATTTATACCAGGATTTATTCACCGATAATCATTTATTATATTCCTTTAATGAAATCCTCTCATTTCCATCACCTTCTGCCATACGTGTGGAAGCGTCATGCATTTTCGACGCGTTCATCTCTATCGACGTTCCGCAGAGACTGCCCAAAGCTGCAAAGGAGGCTTTCCATGTTTTCGATGCCCGCAAAATGGTTCCATCATTTCCGCGAAAATATTGTTATCGCAAGGGCTCAATATCGGATGAATACGGTGGATGTTCCAATATCTCTCACTGCTAGCAACGCAGGAGATCCGCCTCAGTTGTATCCGTGCGACATCGTGCACTATCTGAAGGGTTATGGGAATCCGGATCAGAACGTAGTGTCACTTCCACATGTACAGGGCGCACTTTCTTTTAGGCAAAGAGAATCCGGGTGTTTCCACTCATTGAACTGTTGCATCAACTGCACTCCATGCATCCAAGCCCATGTGTCGTCCATAATGACGATTCTTTCAAGGAGGTCTTCACCGTTCGTCTTGTAGCGATTCAAAACCACTTGCGTAAATGCCTAACGATGTCACTGTTGTACATCAGTCAGTTGATGCCGCGGGAGATCCTAGGGTTTGAATCTCGACAGTGGTAGTCTGTGTCGGTAGTGATTGCCGACATAAGCGGCAATTTTATCAAACCAAGGAATGGCGTGCCGAGTGAGAAGCAATGATTTGTAGCAAATTCGTCTTTTCTAAACTTATTGTTATGGCGCATCCACTTACGTTGTGTTTTAGGGCTGTCCCTCGCTGACTCATTAATTTCAGTCATTTCCACTCGCCTCCTCTCGCGTTCTATTATCAGCTACGAAACGCTAGTAGCGCCACAGCTCATTAATCTCACGTGACAGCAGATTTTCCATTATTTTGTACAAGAGAATATTATACTGTAGTGCATTCCAACCAATATCGATTACGGTAAAAATCGGAGGGAGGCATTTGTCACACCTTTTTCAATGACTATGGGCGCGATTATACGCCTTTTGCGAGTACTCGCTCACTCACGGTTAGTCTATGAACCAACGCTCTGTGTCAAGGAAGCTACAAATTACCATACAGCTGCAAGTAAGTAATCATATTACATATTAAATAATATTATAGTAATCAACAACTTCTTAGAAAAAGTTAACTAAATACAGCATTAATAAGTCGTATTAAAATTATTTATACAAGTAATAATTGGAGCATTTCATCTAGTGATGAAATGCCAAGATGTCAAGCGGAGCCACAGTTATCGCCCGAGAGAATCAGGAGTCTTTAAGCTAATGCATTCTTGCAGTTAATTAAATATTTTCTGAAATTTGCTTGTCCTTGAGATTGAATACAATCAATTAAAAGTCTTCTGTAAAATCTTCACAGCCGGAAATCAGAACAATATTTCTACGATATTTGACATGGAATATCAGTTTCACTAAATAGGACTGTTGAATTGTAGATGGTTGTTACAACATCCATACATACCTACACTTTTTTACACTTGTACTCACTCAATATATGCTCAGATGCGCTGTAATAGATCCTTCAAGAAGAGAACTTCCACCCAGTACGTAAGTCACAGTTTTTACTGTTTTACGATAAATAAATAAAATAAAGAACTTTGAGCAGATGAACCTTCATCCCACTTCGTTCACTCTTCGATTTCTTACGAAATATTTCTCCAATATGTATTTGAGCATTTATTTGTGGAGATATTCTGTGAGGGTTAACGTTCTAATACATGTAAACATGTACAACATTAATCTACGGCAGACGGTTTCAAAACACTCTATGTAAAGAATTGTTTATAGGTTTTGCAAACGTACGATTTTCCAACGAACGTTTGTTGTCATTTCACTCCCTCTGAGCGGGAGGTCCTAGGGTTCGAATCTCGACAGTGGTAGGATTTTCGGAACAAGATAGACAGCCAGGTCGAATTCAACCGCTGTCTTCATGAAACGTCTAGCGGCCGGCTGCTCTGATGGGTAGTTTTCCGTGGTTTCTCCAATCAACACCAGGCGAATGCCGGAGCAGTACCCTAACAAAACACGCCATGGACTGCGCACGATCTTTCCTTCGTCTTCCTTGTCCAATCGTCACCCCTTACTGACACACACATGTCGGGAGACCAATCGAGAGCTTAGAGTATGTCCCGGCTGGGGCGGTGCCACGTTGGTGGGAGATACATAATTGTAAAATCCCCGCATGCCGACGTGAGTCGGTACCGGATCTCGCCATGTCACCTCTTGATCACCACCACTTTCCGCAATAGAAACATGCACGGTACGTAAGGGACTAATGACAGCAGTTGACGCGTCCGGAATCGCTAATCAATCAATGCAACGAACGTTAAAAGTTGATTAAAGATGATTCAAAAAGTATTTCGAATTTAGTAAGAATTTCTGCGTAAATATTCTAAAATGTCAATTTTAAATACTTTATTAATTCAAAATAATAAACACGAATATTTTGATACCAGTCAATAAGGCAGACCTTATCACCAAAATATGTAATTCTGAATCTTGCGGCAAGCGAGCACCTTCAAAATGCGGCCAATCATTGGCCACTAGCATGTATCAAAACAACATGCAAACTGCATCCATCTCACCTGCGAGAGAGGCAAATGGGTTTTTCATAGACCGAACCAAATATACAGTTTGGTTCTTTTTTAGAGATCTTTTGATGTGTCCATCGCTCTCTGTATTATCGCAACTGAAAGTATGCCAAGTGTTCTTTTCGCATGTTTGCTCTTTGAAAAACACTTTTGTAAAGCATGAAGGAAGACACAGGATGGGGGTTTGGAACCAGATGGAAGATTAAATATACAGAGCTCAAAAAGCAAACAAAAGCAAGACAATGCTTCGAATCAAGAGGCAGTTAATAGAAGAATTCTTCATTCAAATCTCTTCATTGTTCTTTACTGGCTTATGAAAATCGTACGGCGTCCAGTCAGTCTGGTGCCTAATGACGTCTTAAGAAAAGCTCTGAGGTCACTGACGGAAAGAACATCATCGCGACGAGTCTCCAAAATTTGCTCGGACTTTCGAGGATTCAGCAATGTAAGTGACAATCATGTACCGACATGCCTATTCTGGTATCAACTTTTAGAGACTGATAGTTGTTCGAACGTGTTAAAAATGCTTAGTCTTAATACGATTCGTGTTGAAAGTGAATAATGCACACGTTACCAATTATAAGAGTTAATGGCGAATTATTATAAATAGTGAATCGTTATAAACCTTCATTTTTGCACAATAAATGCATACTCTATTACGAGAAAAAACGTGATGTGAGATTTGTAAATAGAAATGCGAAAATTGCGAGATGGAAAGTTGCAAGATCATTTGATACCCATCAATAAAAGGTGTCCCCTTAACAATGATAGACTCAAATTTCATAGATCATTCAAATATAACAAGAACAAATAAGACTGAAATACTCGTAATGTCTCAGTCCCAGATATATCGAAATTTCGATATAGGATAAAAGATACGATATTTTTCGAAATACATATCACGTCTTCTGTAACATTTAAAAATGCATGAATGTCGAGGAAGTGAATTAAATCAGATTTAATATATTTTAATGCGATCATGTCCATGAAGGTGCAGATTCACTTACGTCTAAAGAATTGGTTTGAATATTCCCTTTCGTTTTCTCGACGATGGGGGCTCTGGATAATAACCTTCTGGACAAGACAAACGCGTAACAGCCCTTCTGCTTTAAATCCAGAGCGAAATGCTGCGTGGGTTTGGCGCGGAGCCGCGGCAGGCCCGAAGCTCGCCAATCGATTGCTTCGCGCCGTTCCTGGGGCTCGGAGAAGGTCCGCTAGTTGCCGCATATCACCGCGCTCTGAAAGAAATCGCACCACTTCCTAGCCTCCCATCAATATTACTTCCGGAACAGATGTTGATGGGAGTCGGAAGATATTAGAAGCGCGCGCTTAATGTAATAGAACGTGAAATTGCTGATCATTTTTGTTTTTCAAAAATACATGTGAATACAACGTATGCGTCCTCACAAGGTATATTTTACATTGGTCTAAAAAAGATTAATGTAGAATTCAATGCAAATTTTATCCCCATTTTTTTTAAATTTATTTTCCTGCCTGTTCGGCATAGTATGCCTTTCAGGGGTCATCCCCAGTGAACTAAGAAAATACGTTCGTTACATTTTATACAAGACGGAAAATATTCAGTTCCCAAAAGCAGGGCCATAACTGCCACCGGGGCAACATTGACAATGCTCGGAGGACTCCCGAGTGAGGAGAAAAAGATATAGATTTGTTTTATATTGGAGAGTTTATTTTAAAAAATTGAAAAATTAAATTTCGTAAACGGTATTTATATTTTCACATTACAATTTATATTTTAATTTCTTAAGACGATTAAACAAGTGTGAAATCATTATAATAGCACACATCGAGACATTTATCTAAAACTTTTTCATTGGATTAAAGTGTTTTGACAAAAGTATCAGACCAAACTGTAAAAGAGTTGTTATTGTTGGGGAAACAATAAACAGAGGGCGATGTTCGAGGATGTTGCTTCGGGTCCCCTGATGTCTTCCTACTCAAAAGAATAAAAATTATTGTTACACGTTTCGTTCTTTGGTTAAAATCGTATTCCTAAAGCGTGTAAATATGTATAAGATAGCATTAGACGTTAATTTATTATACACGCCTATCTTTCGCCAAAACACAATTGCACGCCAATTTTTTTTATCTAAATTATATAGTATTATTTGCAAATGAAGTCAGTAAATTATTCAGATAATATATTTTAATTGTGAAGCAACAAATGATGAACTATTACTTCCAAAATTCATTGAAATTTTCTTTGAAGCGAATTCTTAATCTTTAAACTTTCTGAACATTCACTAGCGATATGCATTACCATTATGATTTGACATTATTTAATATTAAGAAAATTTTAAACGTGGTGAAAACAATTCGAAAATGTTGATTCCAATTATACGACCACTCCAAAAATTTTATCCAGGAGTTAATACATTTTAATCCGTGGCTCTTTAACTAGTTTTTTCGATAAAACATGAAGAGTACGTGAAGATACTGAACTGACTCGAGACACATCGCTCATTAAATACAATACCGTCATTATAGAAAAGTTGTCGTTTTATAGAAAATGCAATTGATGATAAAATAATATCTTGAGCCAGTAAGAAATATTTTCAAAATATTGCACTGGTATATATGTATTATTGCACTGGTATATATGTATACAAGTAGCATTTACTGGGCATTTACTGAATGTACGAACTCTGGCATCAAAGTGAGTTCAAGCAAGCTAAAAATTCATTCAACGTGTTAAAAATAATTTTGGGGACATTAAATTATTGCATTTAATTAACGAAATTTGTAACGGCTCACAGCAAAGGGAAACATTTCTATATAAAGTTAAAACTTCTTGTCTTAGCGCAAGAACATTGTGAGCTTAAGAGAGATTTTTAAGAATAGCAAAATTTCATTTATAATGAAGAAATAATATGAAACAGACAAATTTGAATTTGATCATAAGTGATTCTGTAATCACGTGCCTTAATAAACTCGAATTGATAAACTAAGGGCTCTTAGAACGTCCTGGGCCAAGTTAACTCGTTCATAAATTACCCTGAATTTTCGAAATAAACTATTATTTTTTTAAGCTGAAATGGCATTAAGAATAAATAGTCTACACACATTATACATGTTCGCATAAGTATAAAAAATTACATATCTGCAACAGGAAATCACGCAGAGGGCATGCGGGCTCCGGACATTGCATTATTTTATTCCGCTGCCTCAATGAATTTAATTATTCCGAAATTTCCTTGTGTGAAATATACACTAAAAAGCAATTTTTCAATTGCTCTTTAGTGAAATTGAAATTGACATATACTAGACTAATTCATTGATATGTTCAACAGTCTTGTAGAAGTTATTATAAATGTTACATTTATTACCTGTCGAAAAAAAAGGTAGAAAGTTGTGAATTGCTCAACGGAATATTCGTGAGAGAGTGGGTGATACGCGAAAACGCTTTCCGCATCATTTTATAGACGAGACAAACGAAAACGAAAGTACATGCGGATGACAGGTGACAGTTTTAGTTTGGAAAAACAGAGTAAGCTAAGGATAATTTGGAAAACAATAAATCCAAACGATAATTTGGAATCCTCTTTTAATACAGTTTATTTTATTCAACGGAAACACTATCCTCAAACGGCAGGTGACATTCGTGGACATTTGGAGAAAGTAATGAAAGATCTTTCAAGTTTTCTATTAACGCCTAAGTGACTAAATTAGGAATCATTAGAACATCAAACTAAATTGAAAATAAATACTCAGAGAATACTTAGTTTCTTCAAACCGCCGTCCATCCTCTATTTGTATTGTGGAACCGGCAAATGTCAGGATACAGCGGCCATGTTCTAGTTAAGAAATTGTGAAACCAGTTAGACAGAATCTAAGATTCATGGCATCTTATTCTATGTCGATGTGTTTTTCAGGAAATATATTTGTTCTACCTATGTTGGTTTCCAAATACAGACTAATTCAGAAAAAGTCCCTTCACTCGTAGAAAAATGTTATTGTCAGGCTCTCCGAATCGCCGGTCGCACGTATTCCCAGAAAGCGGTCGAAGTAGAAGTTCGCGTGGATATTGCAATCAGTCATTGTGCAAAATGACAACTGCACGGACGGTGACAACTGATGTACTTCATTTGTTATACCACATTTTAAGATATGTGCAGCAACTTAAACTCCAAATGTACCTGCCAATACGCATGCGAACAATTCTTTCATCCGTTCGAACACTTTTAAATATCTTTCATTATAATTTTTAACCTCATTCCACTACATTTTTAATTTTCACTTCTATTTTTTAAATAAAAATGGTATCTAAACATTATTCAATAGTAGTCACTGCCAAAAGTTTGTTACGAAAGTTCTTCATAATACGGTGAACATACGCATTATGACAGTCGCTGGGGGACAAGAAACGTCAGCATTTCAGTCGCAAGGAAGGAAGGATTCAGTGCTAAAAATCGGACGCTTTTTCATAGGAAATAGTTTCTCCCGGTCGATACGACCTCTAGTTCAACAATGAATATACATTAAAATGACATAATCAAAACCAACTTAACAGAAGCGAATCAAATCGTGATATTTCAATTTTTCATAGCTGTTATTTTGATTCATATAAATTCACAGAATTCAGGCCACAAATCTGAAAAAAAGTAGAAAATAGATTTTCATGTTCGGTACGTTATTTACAAATTACTGTCAAACTGTGTTTGGACAACCTTCTATTGTAAATTTCTGTAAATCTGTAAATTTCGACTGATTATCTAACTGGAAAGAATATGTAATCCTTCCTGAATCTTGAATATTTTGGAAGTCAGAAGAATGTTCAATAATGACGTTCATCATATCGCGCAACAGTTTTGGTCCCAAGTAATTTTCGTACCAAGATAGAATGTTTAATTGCAATTGACTGTTTGACACTTACCTTATCAACTGGCATTGATGGGCACGCTCGACATAAATTCCAAAATGAACCAATCATGAGAGATATTGCTTGTTTCTCCACTCACTAGAATGCCACAATGAATAAAGTCCACAGGTAATAAAAATTAATAATTTGTATCAGAGAAGTAGGTAATTAGAATTTACCAACAAATTTGAACTCGCAGTGAATTACCGATCGCGCACAGAGTTCAACTATTAGGCATGAGATTGTTGCTACATGTGTCGCCACACGTTTGCATGGCCTTCACTGTCGTTTTACGACTGCAGATTCCCTTGACTGATGTCTTTTCCTTCCAACACACCACGCTCGCCCGCAAATCGCCCGCGTGCCTGACAGGTAGGCTGCACGTTGCCTTTTGCAGTGTGTGCTGCGCGTTGTTGCTGGCTTGCCTGTCTACCAGCCTGTCTGCTCGCCCGTCGGCTAGCTTACTTGCCAACGATCGTATAAATCGATACGACGACGCTCCGCTCCGCGTTTTAACGTTGCCAGTTCAGACGGCCTCCCTCCCAAGACCCGTTCTGCGCTTGTCGAAGTCAAGGCCGCAGTCGGGGAGAAATTTGTTAAGAAGAGAGCTCTTCTGTAATTACGTCGCTCGCAATTTGGATTTTCTCTCTTCACAGAATTAGTGAATATAGTAGATTTTGTACAACATTTGGAAAATAAGAGGGGTTCAGAGATTGGATTCGAGTTGGTAACATTGTTCTAGCAAACATTTCAGAATCTTTTTGCACATTGAGATTGTTGCATTCATTCACGTTTCTCTGAAATAATCCTCTGGATATATTTCATGCTTCAGTTCTCTTAATTCCAATTTATTGTTTCCTCTCTTCGGCTCCTGGTTTGCAAGATTGACCCATTAATCCATAAATGCAGTTCTTATAATGGGAGTGAACGTAGTATATGCAGATCAACGCTTGTTCATCAATTCAAATACTGAAGCAGATTTTTTAACCTAATATAGTAAACAGTATTATTTTCCTAATTTCACTCAAAACATGAATTTTAGAGAAATAAATGTAATGCCATGAAAATAAATTTTACAGTATCTCTACCACAAAATAGACACATACAGTGCGTTCTTGAGTGAAAGATGTCAATGCTATTTTCAGTAATTATTTTTTAATTCGTTAAGTGTAATTTATTATTCCCAGTTTCATGTAATACACAATTATAACCAATAAGCTGTTAAATTGCTGTCCAGTAGAAAGAGTTAAAAGACAAACTTTTAGAAAGTACTAAAATAGTATACATTATTTTTTGAAATTCGTTTTTGCGATGGAAATAGTTACAAAAATTACCTTTTGTATGGCAGGAAAGGTGTTGTCTTTATTTCATTATTATTAATATTATTAATGTTAATAATAATAACAACAACAGCAATAAATACAATTCACTAATTATTTCCAAAATCAAGATTGGTTATTTTAATAATCTACCTGCTTTTCAATACTTTCAACTAAGCAATTTCATCTCAATGTGCTAGAATTTCTTGGTTATCATAATGTTAGTTTCCAATATCTTCATAACTTCTGGCAACAAATACAAGGAACTCCAATTCCCTTTCTCATCTCAGCTATAATTTGCAACTGTTTATAATATGAATAAATGGAAAATCTATTGGATATTGCAGTGATCTATTGGACATTGCAGTGAAACTATGATGTTAATAATTGGGTTGTAATGTTAATGTTTCGTGTATATTACATTCATGTTTATGCTACACTTAATAATTAATGTTATAATGGTTCCTCTGTAATGTGAATTACCTCAACCGGTCTTCCAATTATTCATAATACGTAAGGAGGTTTCAGAATATAATCTTTCACCACAACTGTTTATAATAACTCCCTCCAATCTTACAATAATTAATCAGTTTTATACTTTTATCATCGATAGTGAATATGTTCAAATTATTTACTTTTCTGCAATTGAAATATAAAGAGTAATAATACAAGATAAATAACAAGACTAGTAATTTACATACAGAATATTATTAATGATTTCACTGAAGAGTTAATAATATCAGTGACAGTTTATAAAAACAAGTGAAGATTATTTAAATTCTGTACACTGCATGATCCTGTAAATATGACAATGAAATACCACATAAACTATTGTATTTTTGAGATAATTCTTTATTCAGAATTCCCAAAAAAGAAAAAAAATGAGGTCTCTGGAATTTAGAGGAATTTAGAATTCACATTAGATCTAGTAATATGATTTTAAGATTATTAAGAAATACTTTTGCTGTTGAAAATGCTTTTCTATGCCAAACATTGGGTGTATTGATTTTCACTACTATACAACAAGAACATTCTATGACTTCATAACACTTTATTACTAACTATCTTAACTATAAAGTGGACATGGGTTACTCTGTTGACTTGGAGATTTATAAAAACATACCCGTATTTTACATATAAATAAGAAATGATTTCTCATTATCAAATTTTTATGTAAAATATCAAAATTATTGGAAACCTCTTTAAAAATCAACTTTTTATCATGTGGAATTGCACATCATCTGATGACCAATTGAAAAAAAAATGCAGTAAAGTTTTTTAAATAGCAATTTTAATTTTTTTGTTAATTTAATTTAATTCTGATATATTTATTATGAAAAAATATTGAAAACTGTTGGCAAATGGGGAAGAAGTATAATCTGGATGTGATGTCTTGAGCTTCAGAGTCCCAACCCCAGCCTTTTACCCTTCATAACTGAATTATAAATAAAGAAACAAGCATCGTTGGCAACATTTGAAAAGTAAAAATGTTTCAGCCTGAGTAATAAAAAACATACTATTTGCATTGATGTTTCATCCTTCATATTTTCATCTGTACCATTCTACTCTGTATTTTGTCCCACTATTACAGTTGTTCCTAAATAGCTTCATTTCATTATCATGTGTGTGCCTCTTTCCACTTTAAAGGATCTCTCACTTCATACATTTTGAAATTCATTTGATTTCTTATAGGTTTTTTAACAAAAATACAAGAATTCACAAAACTATTCAATTAGTTTCAGTTACCTCAAAATGATTAATTGAATGAATATAATTTTCTCTGAGAAATAAATCTTATTGCTTGAAAAATATTTGGATGTCATTTTCATCACAAATGTGCTTTAACTTCAAAGTATACCTTTCATTCAATCTAGATGTCTCAATTTTAGTTTATATAACTGAAACCAGCTACCACTTTACTTAACCCAATAAAATCTCGAGCACTAAAAATTCATCACATACACATAAAAATATTTATAATTTTAACATTAGGGTATTCTCTTTGGATAGTGATGGTACACATTTTTTTAAAAAACTTTTCTTATTTTAATATAACATTTTTTGAAAATTTTTAACTTTGATTGTCCAAAAAGAAGAAAAGGACACCCTGATCTTAAAGTTATTAACATAGTGACAATATTACTACTTCGTATATTTTTGACAGTTTAAAAAATATTTATAATTCTCCATTGCCTTTATAAGTTGCACAATATTTCAAGCCACTTAAATTGAAAAGAAATCAGATTATTATAAAATATTAAGGAGTTCCAAGGTAATTAATATTAATATGTTGTAACATATGTGAAATTTTTTCACAATAGAACTGCTAATAATCCACAAGCAGTAAAATTTTTGTTCCTTGGTTTAAAGAATGACCGTCAAAATATCTGCCAAGCAATTACCTATGCTTAATTTTCTTTGCTAATACTAATGCAATTAAATTTCTTCCTTCTTCATTTTGTTACTAGAGGCCGGAAGTTTGGCAAAACTCTTTGTTTTGTTCTTACGATTTTATGAATTTAAACAATAGGAATCACTTAATTGTACTTCAGCAGTTGTTTTACCAGATTTTAATTTTGCATATTTCAGCTTCTGATATCTATTTTTGGCATCTGTGGATGTGGAGATTCCTGTGTCAGGTTCAGTTAAATATCTAAAAGGGAAAGGAAGATGATACCAGTGAAGATTTTTGATATTTTTCATTGATGCATACAGACTCGTTCGCTAATGATAAAGCCCATTCTATGTTTCTGTACGGCCTCGGATCCCTTTTGAGGACAGAGCTGTCTGTACATAATTTTCTCAGATCCTTCTTTTTCTCTCTTCCCTTCTTATGATTACACATGTGCGAAGATCGACATCCACAATTCTGCTTTCATTGATACAATTTCAAGATTAAAACCAGAATAGGGTCTACAATCTCTCACCTTTGCGAGAAAAATATATTCGAAGTCGTACCATATAATCATGTGCAATCAAGATTACAAAGGAAAGGTAGATTCATTACGCATGAGTACTAATATAAATTTTAGAGTAAGAATAAAAATGTGAATTATTTTAATTTTTTTACATTAATAACTTTTAAATTGTGTATTTTAATTTTCTTGGGTTTTCCCTCTACTTCAGCCAGAACAAATACCTTTTTGCATGCCTATTTTAGTAAAAAATAAATGCCTTTTTGCCTGCCTACATCAGGTCAAATAAATGCCTGAACTTCTGGGCTCTAATTATTACAATACAGAAATCTTTAAAATACATAGGCTTATAGCATCAGCTTTACTGACAGAGCTTCTGAAGTAAAGCTTCAATAATCAGTTTTACTTTCAGAGGCATACAGTAGGAAGTTTAGCAGGCAATTGGGTATGTGTTTGTGTCTGTCTCTGTCTCTGTCTCTGCGTCTGCGTCTGCGTCTGCGTCTGCGTCTGCGTCTGCGTGTGCGTGTGCGTCTGCGTGTGCGTCTGCGTGTGCGTCTGCATGTGCGTGTGCGTCTGCGTGTGCGTCTGCTGCGGTGGATTTAACTGATAATGAAAATAACAAAGCAATTTTAAGAATAAATCAGTTCATATATAGCATTGTCAGAGGTCAAATACGCATTGAGCCTAAAACTTCAATCATGTGCAAAAATTGTCAGACTTTCGGTCATTCACAGGCAAATTGCGGAAGGCGACCTAGATGTGTGAGATGCTTAGAAAGCCATCATTACTCACAATGTGATAAACCTAAACATAATAATTGTACCAAGGTGTGTTAACTGCAGCGGGGAGCACACGGCAAACTATAAAGGCTGCAAAGCTTACAAAGAAGCAGTTAAAAAATATAATTGGAATCAGGCTAATCATAAATTTTCATCACACAAACTGCCAATTAGGCAGTTCTCCAATCACCAACTGAATCAGAACACGCAACCTTATCACTATGCCCCTCAAGAGTTTCTTCCTCTGCCGCTTAATTCAACGCCCTTGCATTCTTTCGCTTATCGCACTAGTCAGCCGCCTAGGCCAGATAACAGGAATTCTCCCCCAGTTCTCCAAAATATGAATGTAATAAACGAAAACCTAATCCAAACAATTATAAATAATATTCTTTCTGCAATCATTCCTCAGTTGCAACAAATGGTTCAAAGACTTATTTCTGTTCATATCAATGGCACAAAATAAAATACAAAACTTCAAAATTCTGAAATGGAATGCAAATGGCGTAAAGCGCCAAGAGAACGAATTAAGACACTTTCTACAAGTCCATGACATAGATGTTGCATGTATTTCAGAAACACATTTAAAGCTAGTAGAAAAATTTTCGATCCCAAAATATTTATCATACCGCAGTGATCGAATTTCTCAAATAGCATCAGGTGAGGTAGCAATTCTCATCAATAGGAAAATTAAACATTCACTGATACAATCCCCATTCTCAAATGAAATAGAAACAATTATTATCAAAATCGAATTGATGTCTTCTAACAAGGATTGCAGCATATAAACCTCCCAACAGAAACTTTCTTTCAAGTTTCTTGAAAGCATTATTTGATGGTAGATCGCAAATAATACTAGCAGGTGACCTGAATTGTAAAAACTAAGTTTGGAACTGTAATACTACTTCATATAATGGAAAACTTCTTCATAAATTCGCATTGCAAAGAAATCTGAATATACTAGCTCCTCCAGAGCCCACATACTACCCCTAAATGTAGTTCCTGATATTCTAGATATAGTTATTACACAAAATTTAAACATTCCGATTTACCAAAGTGTGAAACCAGAATTAGACTCAGACCACAATCCAGTAATAATTTCGTTCAATGCTGAACTTCAGGATCATCAAAACGAAAAAATTATCGAGTGAAAAGTAAATTGGGACATGTATAGAAACATTCTCACAAATGAATGTCAGTATCCTAAGAATCTTAAAACATCATCTGAAATAGACAGTTGTATCAACTCTCTCGAAAACATAATTAAAAATGCTATCAAAAGGTCATCTACTAAAGTTAGGAATCTCACCAAAAATTATACTCCGATTCCTAAACCACTTCTAAATTTAATTAAAGAAAAACATAACCTTCGTAGAATGTGACAATATTCACGCAATAAAACTGTGAAACAAAAATTAAATAGTATATCTGTAAAAATTAAACAAGAAGGTGAGGTGTACACATTTCCAAAACATTTTAGGCAGCATCCCTCCAAACTCCAGGACAATGGAATACAATTAAAATGATTACAAAAGAAAAATCTTTTATCCCTCAATTATCTTTTAACACAGGACTAGCAACGACGGATTTCGAAAAAGCTGAAACTTTAGCGGACAATTTTGAGAAAATATTTATAACTAACCCGGTAACCGACTTTGACTTCCAATTAGAAGTGGAAGAAAACCTATCAATACCGCGATATTCCATCCCAAAAAAAACTAAATTTATAGCCCCGTATGAGACATATCAAATAATCAAGGCTTTAAAACCGAGAAAATTAACAGGACATGACTTATTAAATAATAAAATGATGAAAGAATTACCTCGCAATGCAATTACTGCATTAACAGCTCTCTATAACGCTTGTTTAATATTAGGATGTTATCCAAAGACATGGAAAACTGCTATTCGTATAACACCAATATGCAAGCCGAACAAAAATCCACAAGATCCTCTTAGCTATAGACCAATTAGTTTGTTACCGACCTTTGCCAAAATGTTTGAAAATCTTAAAATCCCGACTATTCAAATTTTTCACCGAAACCAATGCGCTACCAAATATGCAGTTCGGATTCCGTCCAAACTACTCCACAAGCCATCAACTATTAAGAGTAACGGAGTATATTGCTGAAGCATTTCATAACCGAATGTACACAGCTGCAATTTTTCTCGACATCGCACATGCATTTGATAAAGTGTGGCATCTTGGGCTACATTCCAAGTTGCAATCCTTAGGAACCCCCGATTATCTCCAAAATATCATTAAAAGCTTTCTGTCAGAGAGGGATTTCAAAGTTAGTATTAACAACAATAAATCAAGAGCACATATCATCAAAACCGGCGTGCCGCAAAGTTCCCCACTTTCTCCCTTATTGTTCAACATATATATATATATATATATATATATATATATATATAAAATGTGGCGTTATGGGATTGTGCAACCCCATAACACCACCATCTCGTATGTATGAACACCCACAGACAGCGAGGATAGCAGGCGCAGAAAATCAGAGGTGCCTAAACGCGCAGCCTGGTATCCGTTGCCCGTACTAATCAAAGGCGCACTAGCAAGCAACGTTTTCCTTGTGAAGGGTTGAGAGAGGGGAAGTAGCCCCACCACTGAGAATTTCCCCAGGCGCCGGACAATAAATACGCAAACCCGCAAGCGGAAGCTCTCTTTTTGATTGTCGCCGTCGCCGAGTAAGCAGCATTTTGATCACCGCTCGTTAAACATCAGCTTAGATATTGTTTGCCGCCGCAACGACTGCTAGGTAGGAGTTTTCGGCGTCGAACAGACGTTCTAGTTAGTCGTCCGCGAGATAGTGAAGATTTAGTAAAGTGTTTCTTCAATTAACAACACGGGAAGTAAAAGTTACCCGTTGTGAGAAAAGCATTGAAAGTTTTTGTTTAACGAAGTAGAAGTAGCAACGAGCGAGGAACTTGCACGAGTATTCAGGGAAGTGCAAGGGACATTTTCACAACGTGGGCGTAGTCAGAGGCGCCGGTAGCAGTCGAGGGAGAAGAAGAGGCCGACTAGGAAGAACGGAAGAGGACGCAAGAAGACAGGGAGAATAAGAGGTCGACTAGGAAGAACGGAAGAGGACGCGAGAAGACAGCGTAGACGGCAGAGACGAATCCCGTCTCGTACGACGCAGAAGCTGGGACCGAGCGACGTCGGTGCAGAGGCCAGCGCACGACCATCAAGGCCAAAAGCGGGAAGTTCATGAGGTAACGCTTAGAACTGCGGAAAGTAGGTCAAGTTCGCGTCGGCAAGAAAAAAAGACTAGTATAGGAAAGTGTTAGGAAATTGAGGACACGGGTGGCAACAAATTGCAGTCTTGTAGGAGAAGACTTTTGATGCGTTATTGCCTGCCTAAAACATTCTATTTGGGACATTTATTATTCTGCTATTTTCAGACACAGTTAAGTTGTAAATGAGAGTAGTGCGCTCGCACACATTTTGTTCTTCGCATGTAATATTTTTTTTTGAAGCAAGAGATTGTAGATTGAAATTTGGTTTCACGTGCAATGTAATTAGAATAGCATAAATTTAGATATAATTAATTTTCCAAGGGAATTCCCAGTGTAGATTAGGGTAATTATTTCAGAGAATCAATTTTGGAGTAAATTATGTGTTCATTCATTTAATGTGCTGTGAAGGTTTCTATTTGTGTTTTTGATCATTCTTTGTAAAAGTGTGATTCTATAGTCTTGGTTTTTTGTCATTAACTTATGCCACAAAGTTTATGGGTAAATTATACGCTCGTTTATGTGCAATTTGTGTGATTTTATTGTGTCAAGGGTTCAAACCTTTCTCGCACCCTGAAGATCCTGCTCCCTAGATTTTAAGCTCGCTTCACGAGCAAAATCTTGTTAACCCGCTTAGACTTACTCAGAAATAGCACTTTATGCAGATGATACAGTATTATTTAATGCAAATTCAAACATTACCAACGCTTGCAAAGATCTTCAGTCGGACTTAAATGAATTTATCGAATGGACAATGAAATAGAGGATTGCCATAAACCCTACCAAATCACAGCCTAAAATATTCTCACTAAGAAAAATACATCAACCACGACAATTTATAATTAATAATACTGCAATTCCTTGGCTTAATAATGAAACGCCCGTAAAATATCTGGGTGTATTACTGGATCAAAAATTAATATAGAAAAACTATATTCAAGAAATAACGAACAAAACATACTCAAAAATTAACCAACTTTACTCCATAATTAATAACAAGTCATCGCTTAATCTGGACTGCGCATTATCAATCTTTAAAACGATAATACGTCCCTCATTAACATACGCCTGTCAAATTTGGAACAATATAGCAAACACACATCTAAAGAAACTACAAATTATTCAAAACAAGTACCTATCAAAAGCCGTACAAACCCCTTGGTTTATTCCAAATAAGCAAATTCACAGAGAGCTAAACATTCCTTCCATTAACGAATATATTCAACAGATGAGTAACAGATTTTTCACACTGCTCCCGACGTGTACAAGTGCACAAATATTTGATCTAGACAAAAATGCTTCCATCCCAACCCGCTTTATCTCCCGATACCCCAAAGACTCTCTTAAACCACCTTAAATTAGAATAATTTCCATCCCTTCCCATTAATCAATTCCGCTGCTGGAAAAACAACAACCAAACTTAAATGAATTTCTTTTGAATTACTGCTCTGCAGACTTTGTTTACGAGGTAGCCGTGTGGCCCTCCTCAAATACTGTTAGCCGAAAGGCCAAAAATTATGTGTATTAATAAATTGTAAATTAAAAACCATGAAAGGCATATTATGCCGAACAGGCAGAAAATAAATTAATAAAAAAAAAGGACTAACCGCCGAGTGGGTAACCCGTCTACAACGGAAACAGCAATATTGCCTTCTTTGTCATTAGCAGCTTCACCTATTGCTTTTGTACTGTTCCTACCCCAGTTTCATTTACGTTCTAAATGTCATCTGCATTGAAACCGTATTTTTCAAAAACAGTGGTTAAATGGTTGATAAACAGCTCAACATCGTGTTTATTGAAACTTGTATTTGGATTCAAATTAGTAGCTTCAGGAACACGAAGAAAAAGTTTATTGTCATTGCATGTATTTCCATATTCGACTTACAAGGTTTTTCTTTTGTATCTTCCAACGAAACTTTCGCTCTTTCTGTTCACCTTTTGTAATTCCTCACTACATTTCCTGGAATTAAAATTATTACTGTCAAACAGTATTGGGCAAGTAGTGACACTGTCACAACATGCCCCTTAGAATCTGTTACAACTAGCTCCGAGAGACACTTAGTTAATATGAATTTTCGTTTTTTATTTCAGGTTCTTTTGTCATTCATATTAACCAAAAACATCAAATTAAAGCTCAAAAAGTAAATTTTTCAATGATACTGAGTAGTTCATCATACTCAAGATATTTGTTGACTGCAACAATCTGATCGATTTTACTTCTCTACGTTTAAAACACAAAACGTTCGTAAATAAGTAAATGAAGCAACGGTTGTCGCAGCAATTCAAAGAGAACACTGAGGCAAAGGTTTGAAACGTGCATGTAAACTATCACCTGCTATGCCCTATTGGATCGGTCAGTAAACATGATTGTAACAACTTGCCCCTGACACTAGTCCTGCCCCTGACACTAGTCCAGGTCTCCCTTACATACTGCAAAACTTATGATAGTATTTATCTAAATTTTACAATCTATATTTTCCTCCCCAAGCAAACAAGGCAACTATGGTCTTCACTTTTTTTAATCATGGATCAAATATTCGCTCGAAACAGTAACACGTATATGCTTGAGAAATAACATTTGGATTGACGGCTAAACGGTGTCAATTGATGTCCTCGTTAATGACTTGGTCAGTCGATCCAATCACGGGTGTGCAACAATGATGGCGTCTGAAACACCGCCTTCTATAAGGCCGTAACTGCCCAAGCCTTTGCATCTGCCCAGACCGTCACCAGAACGTACATCACAAGAAAGGGCGCTAATGATCACAATTCCAGTAACCATTTAAATTTCAGTTTTTGATTCACACTCTCTCTTAGTTCATACCCCCTCATTCATTTCTCCACAGTTTTGTTGCAAAGCACAACCATTTGCATAAGATATCGGTTTCTCCCTCGTCTCGAGTCATGTGTAATAATTGGATATCAGTGCATTTGTAAGTTGGTACCACTGGTAACTCTTCATTTGTTGGCCTTAAGAAAAATAGATGTATGCAAAAGTAAGTACCTCAAATATATTGTATATATTTCTTTATTGATCAGGAACATATAATGTCCATTATATTTTATTTCCCGAAACGACTTATTCATACAAGAAATTCGTTACATTCATGCAAGAAAGTTAAAGAACCTCATATACTTCCTCTCTTAGCATTAGCCAATATTTCGGTTAAGTATTTTCTGATATTTTAAAGATAATACCGGGCTCTGTTAACGAATTGTACGTAAATCATCCAATATATAGAAAATTACCACCTCTAACATGTTTTGCAGTCAGAATCAATGTCTTGTTGGTCCTTGATACCTAAAAATAGATTGAACACAAAACGTCTGTCTTTTCCTCCGTCAGTGTATAGTCAACGCTACCATCTAAACCGTTCAGATGATTTTCTGCAAAATTGACATTTCTTGATCGTTTTAAATATACTGTAACACGCTCGGATTTGAAAAGGACATTTTGATTTTTTGGGCACTTTAAAAGATGCCTCAAAAACATATCCAAAATTTTCTCCAAAATGGATCAACATTTTGTGATTAAACTTTGTCCTCTAATAGCGTAAAGGAGGAGTATAAGAATTCCTCAGGTCTCATTTTCGTTGAAAGCCGTAATTTTTTAGAAATTGCCTATGATCAATTTTTTCGGCTGCGCCCAAACTCCGCTGTGCCAGTGACTGTACAACGCCTCAAGGCATTTCGGCGGCATTCCTACGACGTTTCCGGATTACGCCGTCACCCGACGGTCCTCCGCCAGCTGCCGCCGACGCCGCCCGCCAGCTTCCGCTGCGCCGGCGCCCTGATGCTTTTCTCCTTCAAACAAGTCAGGTACACACGTATCCAGACAAAATCTTTATTTATTATCTAACGTATTTATCAAATGACGTTAAAAAAGAGTGGTTGACTAATTTCTGGCAAACTTTCTCTTTTTTCAAAAATTGCACAATTTTAATATTTCAAAACTACAAAATTGAATCTAGAAATTTTAGCCTTTAACAAAATTTGTTCTAAAAGCTCAGCTCTTTAAAAAGGCAATGTACATTTTTTTGAAAAAACTAGTAGTTTTCACGTAATTTCTGGTTGAAATTAATCAAAATTATAAAACGAACGATTTCTAAAAAATACTCCAATTCTTTTCTTTAATTTTTCCACGGATATTACAAGGGACGCTTAAAATAATGATGGAGGTCTCAAGTGAGTACGTCAGTGTGGCACGTCAGTACGCGACTAGCGTAGCGCTATAGCGCACGGCACGTTAACTCGATAGACCAGACTTCCAGTCTCGTCCCAGTAAAAAAATGTTCACTGGTTGAAAACATTGTTCGTGTAGTAATATTGCAGGTTCGTGTAGTAGTATAATATTGCGGAGTAGTTACAAATAATGCGAGAAAGTATATGCAATTGTAGCTCCATTGATCTGATTTGGCAGTCCATATTTTCTAGCTCTCCTTGCAAATTTCAATTTCCCCCCACCCCTAAGAAAAAATCAGGATTAAATAATGGAGTGGATTGTATTGTGGGATAAATGAGATTGATGTAAGGACCCCCACGCGAAGACCGCTCCGGGGCCTCTGCAGGGGTTAATCCGGTCCCACAATTAAACCCAAATGCATCCCCTACTTGAAGCAATGGCATAAGTTCCATTGGGACCGACAAGACCATGTCCGGGGCCCATGTGCTACACATGTCCCCAAACTCAACGTCAAATAATAAGTCTTTTATCTTGACAAAAAAAAATACATTTTCTAACAAAATACCTGATGCGAATAAAACCTGTAACTTTAAAAAAGAAATGGAAAATTTTGAATTTATTTCCGTGTTGCACTACTTTCCAAAATACTAACATCAACAATCATTATTTCGGAATACTTTCAGAGAGCTGATTTGGATTTGCAAAAAAAACAAAAATTATATAAATTAACAGCGATCATCATTCAAATTTTTTATTTTCTTAGTTCTATCACTATGGCAGACCAAGACCGGCAGTCACTGCACACGCACTCACGCGGTTTCGGAATCTGTTTCATTAGTGGCTGCGACGGCTGACGGATGGGTGGGTGCTCTGTGGTCGCTGCCCATCACGCGTGTGAGGCAGTACTGTTGCGGAGCGATGACGTTTTGGCCCTGCACTAGGATGAGTTTTCTGGAACTCAAGAACACGTGTGCAGATAATCTTCTCCCCACATACAGTTTTTACTGTTTTTTTTTTTTTTTTACTCAATAAATAACCAAAGTTTCAGCAGGGGCGTCCAGGAGGGGCACCTTGCCCCATGACCCGAAGTTTTTTTCATTGAAAATAATTTTTTTTAAAGTATGTCTCTTATCCAAATGTAACGCTGTAAGTTGTTTCTGACGCATGGAAAAATTAAAAATTTGTGTGAAAAACTTTTGTGAATTTGGAGACGAGGAAATGTTTGTTTGAAATGAGAGTCCCCATGGATCAACTGCCCCAGGCTTCTGGTTTTATCTGGATGACGATGGTTTTCAGTACAACGAACGGAAAACGCTATTAGATTTTTAAGCGCCGGCCCGAGTTGGTATGTCAGAGAGGCTGGCGTGATGTAGAGGGAAGGCGCACGGCGAGTTGACTCGGTGGACCTGCTTTTGAGAGTCCGTGCGGAAAAAAATGGCTGGTTGAAAACACTTTTGCACAGGGTCGGATTGATCTGTAAGCAAAACAAGCAGTTTTTTTGGACTTTCCCATCCATGACGGAGCCCGCGCTTCCGAAAAATATGCATAACACATTTTTGTGGCTGTAAAATAATTGTTGTTCAAATAGTCCATGGTATGCCTACTACAAAAATTGTGTTTAAAATTTCAAAGATATTTCTAAAACGTTTGATACATGTTAAAATAGTCTAATATTAATTACATATTATTTCGTTAATTGCAACTAAATGTGTAAATTGTTTACACAAACCTCCAAATGCTCCATGCTCAAATTGACAGTGATGGGGGCCTCTGGGCAAAAGTTATGTTCATGTAGTAATATAATATTGCTTAGTAGTAACAAGTGCTGATGAAGAACCATTAGTTAAAATTTGAAGTTGTAGTAAGGGTATTCTGATGACGTCATGCACGGCACGAGAATTCGTGATGTGCGCATGTGCTAAAATGCAGGCCATTCACCTAGGACGGCTGCGATATTCACAGCACCGAGATATATTACCGATATTCTATCTCTTTGCACAGCACTAACCTTCGCAATGCCGCAAACAACTGCCAACAATTGGACAGTTTCATACTTAAAAACGTCACAGATGACGCTGATAATCGTAGTAGTGAGATGGCGGCAAAATCGAACTTCAAAGTGTGGAATAATTTTAAAGATAATATTTTTAAAATGGACAAAATAAATTAATAACAAGTTACCAATAAAAATCACGTATTACATTAACTCTATACTATATTTACTTCACGAAATATTCATTATTTGTACAAATAAATTGTAAGTGTAATTATTAGTTTCCTGTGAATGTATTTTAAAGCAAGTATAATCATTAAAAAAATTGTCAATGTAATTTTAGTTCATAATTTTAAATAATTTCCAAAATTACTTGATGAAATACTTTATTAACCATAATATATTTTTGGAACACAGCTTGTTTTCATCATCAGATACCAGTAGACCTAGAATCTGGTGCTGAAAGTAGGCCTAGTGGTTTATGCTTCCAGGTGTTCCCGTATCTCACAAAGTTATTCTCCTATAAGTAGAGATCCCTACATATTGCTGGGAATATTTACTGCATTTACAAAACAAGCACTAGTAGAATTACTTCTTAAAATGATATTTCTACCATCACTTTAATAAAGAAATCTTTTTACAAACAAAATCTTTTAAATTCATACCTTTTCTTACATTTTTTAACCCCAATTTCCAACTAATTACAAATGGGAATTATTACCAATGTTTCAGAAAACAAACAATAATATGTATTACAAATTAATTTATTTCAACAGCCATTGAATTGGGTACATGAAATAATACCTGCTTTATAACGTAACAGTCAAAATAAGATAAACAATGCATTTCCATAGTCATTATACAGTACTTCAGTTTTCATGAAAAACAATAAATAATACAATTTTAATTTACATAGCAAACTCTTGAAATTATATATTGCATAATTGTGATCTAATGACAAAAATCCATACTTCAATACAATGCCCATTTTATTTGGCTTCATGCAATCAATATAACAAAAGAATATGAAATGTACACTAATCACAAAATCTCAGCAGCGTTACACAACTAACAGACAACAAAATTATGAAAAATGTATGATAATGAATGGATAAACAAGGGAAAAGGTTCATTTTAAAATCAAGGGGGTAAAGGCATGGAAATGACAACTAAAATGAGAATAAACTGATAAACTGCAAATGAAATTATGAAATGGCAAATATGAAAAACAAGTAAAGTTATCAAATAATGTAACCTTTAGAAATGGAACATGAAAATCCAATTCACACCAAAACCAAATATTACTAAAAAAAACAACTTAATAACGTGCTCATATTTCTGAAACAAAGTTTTTCTATTCATACTAAGCAAATTATTGCACAATTAAAAATTCATAAAAAAGTTCCATTTTCAAGAACATTACAATATCAAATCAATCATCAGACATATCAAATTTATTAAGGGCAATACTGTATGTATGGGTTACTTTTATGTAGTAACATACACAGCCATTTGTTAACTGCCTTGGCAAAGAAAAGTATTGCAGTAAATTATCCCCCCTGCAATTTAATTTACAATTTCTGTTTTGACACAAGATCACTTTTCCTAAGGTTATTCATTACCCTTCCTCTCCACTATACATTTTTCAGTGTTTTTAATCATTGTTAATCACCTGCTAGTCATCAACTTGACATACTTTCAAGACATGCATGAAAGTGCAAAATTACATTTGTGTTCTCCTAGATGTTGAAAAGCTTACCATATTCAAATAAAACTAAACTACAATATATTTTACACGATCAGATCACATTTATAGAATTTTCTAACATTAAATCTCTAAAGATCATTAAATAAACAAGGGTGAATATGTATTGACTTCACCAACACATTCCTTTCTTTGTAATTCAAACTTTATACTCAAGAGTTGCCCAAAATTCAAAAGTAAATAGAAGCAATAAAAAAAACTGGATATACACTACATGCATGCTCTGAATTACTTGAATGAGACTGAAGTACCAGCAAATTAATTGTGAGAAGTTTAGCACAACCACAGTATTATTTTTAAGTCTACACTGTAGAAGTTTGTTTTCATCAAAATGAAATCAGAATATTAAGCAATCAACTGCAATTATTAAGCAGAGGGGAAAAAACAATAGAGAGATTCTGTAGTAGTGTGCTGCACTTAATAAAATTTAATATACATAGCTTCTATTTTGTTTATTGTCAACAAAAAATACTACTAGACACCCATGATTAAAATATTTCCTTAAAATTAAAATTAACAAGATTGAAACACATTTTAACTAAAATACAAAAATACATAAATAAACATTCATAATTAAATGCATATAATTATTTTCTGGCATGCATTTCATAAAAAATCACCATTTGCAACACAATGATACATCAACATCAAGGCAATGACAATTTTTGCAATAAACCTACACCTAATAACATTTCTGTGCACCAATGAATAAGAGCCCAAAAGAACTCCAAGGTCAATTTCACATTTATTCAGTTCAGATTAAAGAGAATGGCAGGTTATGTATATTACTTATACAGAATAACAATTTGCTACACATCCATCAATTTAATCTGACGAGAATTGCAAATAAGCTCTTCTTCCTCAGTATCAGTGTTTGAAATTCATTAAAAAAATTATAAAAAAATATGTTGGAAATAATTAAAATTTTTTAGCACACAGAAACATTCATGAGCATATTCATACTTTCACTGTAAACACTTTTGTCACATTTGTCCCACACATAAAAACCATTACAGAACAATTACAATCATACAAGTTTTGTCATTCAATCTCTTGCACATGTTCAGTGCGCAGTGAATTTGTGTTTATCTCGCATTACACCCAATTCAATCGGTTTTTTCAGCACCTTCTATATTATACCCCACATTTATACTTCAATGATAATAATTAACTGTTCAGGCCTTATTGTTGTTGTGACTTCACTGTACACTCAATGGATGCAGTAAATTCAAGATGTGGCCTTCCTCTTCATTACTCTTGTACATCACTGAATCTGTTACCTATCATATCAGGCACATTCACATCATTGCTTTGGAGTATAGTAATGTGTATACTTCGCAGATTCAAGATATTTAGTACAATCAACAGTCATTATTGCTCTTAAGCTTGATCATTTAGATGGGTATTTAATTTTAATATAACCATGACCAGCAACTCTGAATTGCATAATAAGGGATATTAATTACTCAATCATCCATTGTTTGGGATATTGAAATCTATTCTTATGAATAGTGACAATCATTAAATGTACTTTTTTCTCCCTTCACTTGGCTTCATCCAACAAACCATGAAACTTCATTAAGAGAATTCTTCCCCAAAACAAAGAAGTGAACATGCCTATTCTAGCTCATCCATTTCCAGTAGAGCCTTCTACAATATTTTCTTTGGCTAATGAATGTGAGAAATATTTTACAGGCATCTACAATGAAAGATCGTAAATATGAGTACATAAAATTAATCCATTACCAAGGTTCAGCTCATAAATAAAAACATTAATTGGACATTTTGGGTTTTATCTCTCACAAAATATGTGGAATATTTGTAAATACTGACAGGTCTTGTAAACATGAAAAGAGAGATCAATAAAATGCTATATTTCTGGTTGAAGAATGCCATGTAGTACAGAGGATCTGGATTATTTGGTGAAATAATGATAGCTGAGAAATTGCAGTGTACATTCTACTAGGGCGAACTGATCTGCCAATTTCCAAATTTTTGGATTGCTGTTGTACAAAATCACATGTGTTAAAAGCCATGAGAGATGGCCCACAGTTGCAATACATAGAGCAATGCAAGTAAAAAAGTTACATTATCTTTGGTGCCTTTCAATGTGCTACTTAACCCTGTACACAGCATCTTCTTACAGCACTGTATTAGCTCTAGCTGTACTTCTAAATGCTACGCTTGCACATCTTGATCACACAGCATAATGGATAATATAATAATCGATAAACAGTTTAGACCCAAATTACAGTTCTGTAGAATTCCAGTTATCCAAATTTCCAATTATCTGAATCAATTTTCAAAGAAAGAAAAGAAATTTAAAAGAAAGGTGTGGATTGCGAAATAGAGTATGTATCTTATCACATGAACAAGTTAATTCTTCAAAGCTCCTCTTAGATACATTGCAACTAAAATTAGGAATCTAAAATCATGTTCTAATGTTCATGTCTATTGTTAATATATACTAATGGTAAACAATTATATTTCATTCATAATTTAAACTATGGTTTATTTTTCATGTAGATCTTACAGTATTTACATTTTTCTATATCTGATATTTGGTAAACTTCATTTCATGCATCATGTAATTCACGACTTAAAGAAAAAAAAAATTTTGAAGTTTTATTCAGAATATCTGAATCAGCTCAATCCTCATTTAATTCGGTTAATTGGAATTCTACTGCATTTCAAAAAGCACGACATGTGTTAACATATTTTAACAAAAAGACAGGGTTGACAGTAAAAAGAGAAAAAGTAATAATAAAAACAAAACAGAAAAGGTAATGATCTTACATTAAAGGAAACAACTACACTATAAATAATATAGAATTTTTGTTTGTGGCCTGCAATATAAAAATGTACAAACTTTGTACAAAATAATGTTTTTATTTGAAAACATTTAATAAAACATGTCAGAAATATTGTACTCTAGTATATAAAATATACTTGTTTTCACTGTGTTTACAATTTCACTCATGAATAAATTTAGAAAATTGGATGATTTTAAACAGATACATCACAAGGAAAAGTGGACAGGGAAATTATTATACACTAACTGCATTATTGAAGGTTTTTTTTTTCTTTCTCCCATTAATATATTTTAAAAAACTATTTACACATCTCAAATCTTACTAGAAAAAAGAAGGAAAGAGGATACAAATGTTAATAAACAATTTATTTATCGATAATTGATAAAGCAGTTCTTTATATCAACACGCAGGCCCAGCATAAACACACGCAAAAAAATGTGATCATAATCTGAAAAAGTAATGAAGGCAGTGAAATCTCTATTTAAAAAATATTGACTAGCATGTCAATGTTTTCATTTAGCATAATTAGGCTTAACTGCAATATCAAGCAGAAGAAATACCACTATCTTTCCAAATAATGAAAATAATTTACACAATACTATTGAGAAGATTGCAATAACTTCTTAACAACAGCATATTAAAGATATTTTGTGCAATAATAATTTATGTATACAAAGAATTTTTACCAGCTTAACGCAGAAACTTTCTTATTTCAATTAATTTTCAACTATTTAATTGGCTAGAGGTTAAAAATGTCCAATGCAAAAGACACACATAAAAATAATCTAACTTCAGAAATGTCCATTGAAATACTTGTTCAATTTATAAATTTTAATTTTAAAAAGTACAAAAAAGCAAAATGTCATCAAAAAACTTTATTTAAGTTCTTTCTGCAGCATTCTTTTTTCCGACTATAACTGAAGCTTCAAAATAGTATACGATGAGAGTCCGGAAGTTCAGGCATTTATTCTTGCCATAGTAGGGGGGGCAAAAAGGCATTCCAACAATGCAAAATTACCATATACAAGGAAGGATTGTAAACATGAATAATTGAAATGATTCATGTAAGCTCTCATGTGCCACAGAAATCTCCTGATACTAACATGGTAAGCAGCAACCGTCTACTAGAATTAACTGTAAAAAGCTGCAATTGGATTATTCATCTTCTGATGTCCATGTGTAGGCAGATGTTCCAAATTGCTGGTGGATATCTTACGGGTTCGGCATCTTGATCACATCTACCTCTCACATGTATAAATTGTGTATAATAAGCCAGTTCCATTATGTCTTCACCAATGTCATCTTCCAAATTTTCTGAAGAACTTGAATTTAGCATCTGTTTAGAGGTCCTTCGATTTTGATACATAATTCATGTAAACCAAGACTAATGACTTTCCTTTATATTGATTGTGTTAAATGGTAAAGAAAACCATTAATGCTTGCATGGGGAAAGTGATTTTGTGCTGCATTCATGTTCACCATTTCCAAATCTGTTACAAAGGATGGAGGATGTAGTTCAAATCCGTGTCATTGCGCTTGCTCTTTTAATTAGCTGTACACGACTCAGTAAGATTTAGGAGTAGTTTCACAGCAAGGCAAAAACTAACAGAAAAGTAAAATTATTTATAATGTCATATATAGTGAATAATTGAAGAAAAATTTGGCACTACTAATCTCCTTAGCAATACCTATATCACTATATTACTTGGCATTTTTGTTTGTGGACGTTCCTGCCTCTGAACATTTAGCAGTGGACATCCTATATTAAAATTTTTGCAGGTAGACTTTTATGCCACTGGACGTTCACAAGTGATTTTAAACTGAAACCATTTAATCAGATACATTAAGAAATAAATAAGTTATATTATAGACAAAAATTAAAAACGGGAGTGACATCACATGGACCTGTAAATATAAAATTATGTATATATAGATATCAATAAAGAAATTTGTTTTCCATGATGCAGATAATATTAATATATTTTATATGATATTTTCACTCAGAACTAGTTCATTTACTTTTATTTACATTATTAAGACCACTAAAGAAACACAAGCAGAAGTATCCCTCAATGTTGATGAAACATTAATTTATAACATGCAAAGAAAAATATTAATTTAAAGATATGAATTTTAATAGAAAATTACAAAATAAATAATTTTACTCGATTCTAAATTTATCCATACTGAACATTCACTATTTATTAGTGCAGAGCAAGGTAGCCAACAACTTGAAATTTAATTTTTCAATTTCAACATAGATATTATATTGAAATTTAGAGATTCACTTACACTCACTATTACAAGAGACAATTCTTTTTCCAGTTGTCTGCTGCAAAATTATAAAATAAACATTACTCAATACATCATTTAAAATACAATATTAAAATAAGTCTGCAAGATTGGATTTTTGTTTGAAATAAAGTAGGAATGCAATATTTTGAACATTGATGCAAGAATTAATGTCAGTGAAAAGTCAAACTGAGGGTTTGGTTATTCATTCATCACATTCTTAAGTTCTTAATGACAGATAGTAAGAAAACCTCTTCAGAGAACAACAAACAAAAAGTATATACACAATAAGACCCCATTGTTTATTGACATTTTTCTCTAAATTAAAGATGCTATACTCTTCACAATTATGAGGATTAAATGAACTAACTTGTAAATCCATGTTCTCCATTTTTTCTTTAATTTCTTAATTTACGTAGTAGTAAGAATTTATCTTGTCCAAAATTTACCCTTGAAAGCTAATCATACACGGGAAAAAGTGCTATTTTTTAGGGATTTATTAACGGCATAATTTTATGGTCATTCCCAGAAAAGTATTCTGTAAAGTTCAGTGTCAAAAGGAAGACATCAACGCACATTTCAAATTTGTGGAAAGAAGACTGAAACATCACTTCAATCTCATATTGCTTTTCCAATAATGTCAATACAGTTTAACAGTTCTATAACAATTCATGCACTTCTTTTCAGAAACAGCAAAACCAAACTAAAGTTCCCAGGTCGAGACAGTAAGTTTTCCAAGCAAGATTAAATTCTGATTTTTCCAAAATTCCCAAACCTTCTCTAATTCTTGACCACTTTCACACAAATTAAGTTTCAACATAAAATAAATGAATTTCAAAACAATCATATATTAAAATTGAGGCAAGTACAAACGTTAAATAATCAATACTGAACAAATTTATAAATATCAGAATTCTTTACTGAACATTAACACAGTTAACTCTCTCAAGAGTAAAATACACAAGGGAAGAATTTCCTTTATGGTGGAATGAATATTCTTCCAACCTTCATTACTACGCTTTAAAGAATTTTCTATGATTTACATGTAGTATATCTACCTGTTCCTCCAAATCAATAGTTACTGGCTAATTTCAAGGCACAGAACGTTTACATGTCATTCTGTGTAAAGAAAAACAGAAGCAACACTCAAATGGTTTCACACTTACTTGATGCACTACGGAAATAAGAAGATGTATATGAAAAACTAATGAAATAGGCAGAGTTAGTTTGTTGACCTATCTCTGAAATATATTAAAATTAAAAATATTACTTTTTGAACAACTCAGTTTTCAAAAATCATATTAACTTTTTCTCCAATAAAGGATACAGAAAAGACATTGCAATTGAAAGAGAAATAATATTTTGAGACACTTATTTTGAGAGTTTAGCATTCAATCGCTAAACTCTTCTAGTAAAAGCTCATCATTCACATGAACATCAAAGGCTTGCTTCTAGAGTACTTCTAGAAAATTAAATTTTTAAAAACTTTTTCAATCATATTCGTTTTGAAATATATGAGAAATAAAACTCATTATCTCTTGCAGGAAGACAACAACTTCAAGAACTGACTTAACTCAACATATGAACTTGGAGAGGTGAAAGAAATTTATTTAACCAAATATAAGACAAGGTTTTTTCCTTAAATTTATCATTCGAAAAATATGGGTTTGTTACACAGCCAGATTAAGCCTGGTTAGTTGGGATCTATGATTTTACCATACCATGACAAGAAATTTGTATGCTGGCTTAACAATAAGCTGCAAAGGCAATAAGAATCCATGTAAATCTCTAATTATATTCATGGATGTGTCTTGGCATCTACCCTAATTTGTCAGATGATTCAGACCAAAAGTTCTGATCCGGGTGTAAAGTGAGAATGGCAGTGCAGAGAGTGAAATGAAAAAATTAATAAAAGTTATTGCTGAGATGCGAGTGCAAATCTCCTTTTTCAAAGAGAACAGAATTTCATTCATCCATCCAAACAGAGAGATGAAAAAAAAAAAAAAAAGAAGAAAAAAAAAAGAAAAAAAAAAAAAAACTTTGCTGCTCTCTCCTGCACCACCCTACTCCTGCTCCCCTGCACTGTGGAACATAGGTCCAAAAATTAAAGAATTCCCAACCTATTGTCTATTTTTTTACAGGTTTCATTGCTTTTAGGAAATGGAAAGTCGTTGATACTGTTTCTGTTACGCATTTTGTTTAAAACATGATGCAGTTAATAACAAGTGTTAGTTACAATATTTTAGTTATTACAGCATCACTGGATGTAGGTAAAAAAGGGTCTGGACTATTCACCTTCAGAATACATTTTGAAAACATTTGTTGAAAATTAAGTCTTGGTATGATATAGTTTCGTACATTACTAGGGTATAAAGATACATTGGCCTTTTGTAATAGGTTTTGTCATTAAATGAATATATTGATGTGAGAGACAGCTCTGAAGCCCCCACCTACTCAGAAAAGTATGAGACGTATTGTAATTTGATATTGCTACAGTTAAATGATGAGAATTTTAAGGTAATGGATGTTAAAGAAGCAAAGGCGATGAACAAGAGTGAGAAATAAAATCGGGAGATAGAGAAAGAAATCATCTTAGTTGGCTTCAGATGAAAGACTAAGAATGCAAATACAATACACAGAATTTACAGGGGGAGGAATAGAAAAAACCATGATGTGTGTGAAGATAACGATGATTGACAAAAATAATGATGATGATATCTTCAGGGAACAAGCATAGACATGCAAGGCAGACAAGGCAGGCGATGCTCTCTCTGCCTGAAAATTTTGAAAGAAGTCCCATAGCCTCACATAATAAAATATTTTATTTCCATAAATGTATTAAATCCCTGATAACAATGACATATGGAATGTATGGAGATATCATCAAATTTAGCAATTACAAGTAGATGAACACATTAGCCTATTCTTATATTGTTACCATATCTATGTTTTAAGTAATAATTATTGCCTTATTGAATAGGGATAAAAAAAATACAAAAAATTGGACATTGTACTTGTTGGAATTGTAAAAAATAACACTTGTTGTGCTGTAGATGGCTTTTCCTGTTCTGCGCTATGCACAGTGGGAACAAGAAACTAGTGATAGCTCACGCAAAATGTTTTTTATTCTTTCTATTAGCAAAACAATTTTCTAGAACAGAGAAACTGTAATTTTATTTTGACTGAATAGTAAGAATTGGTTAAAAATAAAAAAAATTCTCAGGCGCACACATCAAAATCTTTATTCAAAGTCGCCTTATATTCAGATAAGTATGCTATTATCCCAGTGTCTTTCAAAGTGTAAAAAAGGGTTTGTACTTGTGAACTGAATAGGTTTTATAACATTGGTCTTAATTTACAATTTAAACTTTCAACCTAAGGTCGTATATGTGCAAATGAAAATTACTTTTAAGTAGAACATGTTCTGTAGAGGAAAATTAGTTATGAATATTTTATCAGAAGAATGATTTTGGACATTTGATACCATACTTTTGGGATCAATTCTTATTTTGAACAACTAATACTCAATTTAAAAAGTTCAAATATTATGAATATCCTGGCAACCATCTTGAAATCCAGGTCAATTCACCAGTGTGTAGAAATGTTTGGAAAATATCTAGTAAAAGAACAGAGGTCTTGCTTTAGATCTTATAAGCACAAGTTGCCATAATGCTAGGCGGGATAATGTAGATAATTCAAAGGAAAACAAATAATTTTTTGTTTTCCTATTGAAAATGTAGTCAAATTGCAAAATATGAAATTCAGGGCTAATTTTAGTAAATGTCACTGCACAAAGTAATGATTATACTGTTGCAATCTCTCTTACCCCTACTTGTCTTGAAATGCACAGTCAATTGGTTAAGATAGCCCTCCTCCAAGGATCAACAGAGCGGAACTGTCAAATCTTTAAGAAAAATATGCTGAAGTTAAACATAAATAAAGTTGTCTCATATAGATAGACACATCTATTTCTTTCACTTTTTGCAAATACTTTTTAACTTTATAATCTGAATATGCTACTATATATAAAAAGTTAGAGTATGAGATTACTCTAATTCATCACATAATTGCACTATAAAAACACATGATATTTCAGTTGACAGTCTATTTTCAAATATAAAACATACTATATTTACTTTTGTCTGTCATTCAATGTTTATTTTCACATTTATTATTGTCTTCACTTTTTTGACACACAGGCTTAAATATACACAGAAATACTATTTCTGAGAACAACATGTGACTAAATATACATTGTTTCCCAATTTTAAAGGTTTAAAAGTGTTCATGTGTTAATTATATACTTAAATATGTCTGTGAAAACAGTGAGGGTCAATAATAAATGTGAAAATAAAACATAATATCATTTTGCTTGCACAAGTAAAAGCTTTAAATAGAGATTTCACTACATTTCCACAAATAATGAAAAACTCCCTTGACATTCCTAAATCATTCCTCATTAATCCTAATATAAAGTCTAGTGATATAAATTTTTATACAATCTAAGATAATGAAGTATTAAAATAATTAAAAATATTCTTAAAACATTTCCTGCAATGCAGAATCATTCAGGTACATTGTGATCACAAGCAGATTCTGCACGTTTTGTTTATATTTCTTTTGTCATCAGTCATAGGAATGATAGAGAAAAATTTGGCATCTAACTTCTAAACTTTTTGTCTATAAGCAATTACATATCAATACACTAGTGTGTACTTTGCATTATTAACAGAACACAATGTCATTGTATTCCTTCCTGAATCCTAATTACAAAGCATGAGCCATGACAAGATATTCTGATTCTTAACCCTTCAACATGGAGCCTAGGTTGGGGTGATATCACTTCAATGGTGTGCTTAAAGGGGGTACATGCTTCAGCACATAGCAGGTAGCCAGCTTAGTACACCACTATGATAACATCTTGTCTCTACACCATATACCACTGTAGAGACATCTAGGTATGGCTCTCCACAAATAGAGGTGGAACAAATGTGCCATCTGAAGATGGCATTTCCGTGTTGAAAGGTTAAAAACTAATAAAAATAAAAAATGACATACAATGTCATTTATAATTTAAAAGTATATTATGAACAAATAAACTCAATTTAAAAAAAGAAATGATGTGAGGGTTCCCTTTTCAAATTAAGTTTACCCACCAAATACACTAAGTTTGAAATAATCACATTCAAACTATCTGGATGGTTTTATTAGTAAGGTTTGTCAATTTTAATAATCACTTGGAAATAAATTAGCAAGCATATTTTTCAAATATTCATTACTCTCACCCATGGAATAATCTCAGTACAGTGCGTCTGGAAAGTCCATCTGCACTGAGCCGGATCAGAGCCTCCTACTAAAAATTGTATTTATTTCGGCAGCAAGTAGCAACCAGTTCACTGGGAAACAAGTGAAGCTAGCATCTTATGATTGTGGCGAGTATGTTACTTGTACAGTTTCTTTGTTACAAGGTGCAGCTCGTGCTGCCAACATAATTTCTGTTGCTAGCATTCTCACAAGCAAGGTGCCACTAAGAGAGACTTTCCTGACACACTGTACTATTCTTTCCGCGGAGTAATGAGTGGGTTTATTTATGAATTTGCAAAGCACCCACCACCCTTGACAAATATTTGTTCAAGGTTTTTTTTGTTGCTGTTTATTCAACAAAATTATAGCAAATTGTTAAGTATTGGCAAATTTCAACGTACCATTTGTCTTTCATTTAAATGAACCATCAGTTCAAGAGTATAAAAAAACTTGATAAAATGTTGACATAAAAGTTACCATTAATATACGGTTTCAAGTGTGTTTATAAAAAATATAAAATCCAAATGCCACTCTTAAAAAACACACCACACAGACCACAAGCTTTTTTTAAAACATATATGTCATAGACAGTCAGTTTTGAAATTAGATGCTTTAAAATACTCAAAAATGAAAAAATAGAAATACTACTACCCTTGAAAATTTGATGGGTAATTAGTTGTCTTGTGAAATTCCCTGGATGGTATACTGTCGGATGGCTGAGTATACACATCAAATACTCCTCCACCTGTACGCTTCTGAGGCTGGCAACCAACAATCCTTCTCGGTAGTACAGCTTCGTTGTGGTGTTCCGGACCAACGTGCCATTTCTTTGCTAATGCCTGTAGTTGCACTTTAATTTCAGGAGAAACATTAACATATGATAAAGGGACTGGACGAATATTCCAATGAGAAGTACTCACAAGTGGTGTTACAGGTACGGGATTAGTTGGTGGTAAACTCTTGTTCCTCCACATTGTCCTCCTGGCTTTCTCTTGTCTTAGAGGAATCCTCTGTCCATTGGGATCATCTCGAGGCATGTTCACCTCTTGCCAACCTAATTCATGATTGGGGCTTCCTCTGGAACTGTTTCTTCCTCTATCATTTCTTAAAGTATTTCGACTAACAGGTTCATCCAACAATCCACTGCCTTCTGGCCAGTTACCAACACCATAGTTTGAGTTTCCTTTGGTATTACCTTTTCTCATATTATTGTGCTTTGAAGACTTTGGAGATTGAGCATATCTGTTCCTTTGATATTCTTTTGACTCTGAGGACCCATCTCTCCTTTGCATTCGAGCGGGACAATCTTTAACAACATGACCAATTCTCTTACAATTATGGCAACCTCTATCAGGAGGTGATCCTTTGACTTTGGATGCTTCAAAATACTTATCCTAAAAAAATTAAAAGGTATAAATACAAACTGAATCATACCAAAAATATACTATATCACAAATTAATTGAAGACTAATTTGTAGGTAACTTACAGCTGCTTTTATCAATGGTTTAATATCTGGCAAGTTTTCTACATTGCTAAAGTAAGAACGGCCATTTCTTAATGCTTTCAAAATAAACTGATGCACTAAAACAAATCAAGAAAGAAAATGTAAGTATTTAAAAGAAAAAACTATTAATAACACATAATGTAATCATGATTAAAAGTGTGCAAAATTTGAAATTATTTCTTAAATGTAATAGTAACTATTAGGGATGAAGGGACTAGAAATGAAATGTTTTACTTTCTCCCATTAATAAAAACAATCTGAAACACTCATCTGAAATATTGATAAAAAGATATACCCATATTTTAGGTGAAATCGGAGAAAGAGACCATGAACACTTGGCTCTGCTTTATAACGAAACTTATAAGTGAGTAAGTGACTGTTGTTTTTGAATGCCTGCCAGAATAATTTCTGGCTCTTCATTCAAGAGCTTCTTGATGGAGTGGCCTTTATGGTTCTTATTGGCAACTTTCTCCCATACAAGGATGGGGATTTGGTTGCGTGATGGGATTTGGGTTTGCACAGGTTGTTTTGTTTAGGGAAAAAGACGGGTTCTTTTATTACAGTGTTGGTGGAGCCAGGAGGATGTGTTCTTCTTTGCAGTGGATGGGTGGTTGTATTTTCAAGAGTAGGGGATTGATTTGTTTTCCTGATGGCTATATATGATGGGTTATTTTATTGTTTTATGTTGTTATGTTATTTTATGGCATCTAGTCTAGTAGGTGCTTCTGGCTTAAATGGGTGGCGGTGGGATTTGAAGGATTTCAATGGGGTGTTTTTTAATTCTCTTTAATTTTATTCTGGGGATTGTCAACAGAGGTGTGAAACCAGGTTGGGTGGACATAGGTAAGGATGGGGTGGATGTAAGTATGATGGTGTGTTTTTTCTTGATGGGAAGGGAATGGTGTGTAAGGATGGGTGGTAAAAAGTTAATGATGAAGTGGGATTTTATAATGGCTTGTATTAATTGGTAGGTCCAGAGAAATCTGAAATAAAAATTAGTACCGAGGTAATTTAACTTTGGGAGTCCAGCAGATGGAATGTTCAGAGAATTGGAGGGATGAAACAGAAGAGGGGATATTATGAAATGAAAAGAAAATGGCTTCGCATTTTTCCAGGTTGATTGTAATGGGGTTTTTATACGCCCAGAGGAGGAGGGAGTTGAGGCATTTTTGAAGTTGGATGGGGGGCAGGGCAAGGATCAGAAGGATGAGAGGAAAGCAAAGACATTGGCATGTAGGAACACCTTGACACCATATGTAGAACGGTAATAGTTCACATACAAGGAAAAGAGAATGGGAGAGCACGGTGCCCTATGCAATGCCGGCGTGGACAGGATACTTGGGGGAAGATTTTGACAGGTGCCGGACATAGAAAAATCTTTGATGGAGGTAGTTTTGCAGGATAGTATACAGATGGGTTAGAATGTGTTGTTGTAGTTTCATTAACAGTATGTTGTGGGCAACAGTGTCATAGGCATGGGAAAGGTCGGTAAAATTAAAACTAAACACTAAAATGAAACTAATAAGGTCATATATGATCAAATGTGCCCTGCAAATTTGCAAGCAGTAAAAGATGATTTCAATTTTTTTTGCATGCAAGAGATAATATTGTACACAAGAACAACACTGTAAACATCTTTCATCTTAAAAGAGAAGAGGATATTTGTAAAGGGTCATAAGGATTGAAATTCCATTTATACATCTGGTTTAATAATAATCACAATAAATAAACCTAAGAAACGTGAAGTAAACCATGTCTGACCACCTCCTGCAAAATCTGTTTAGTATTTTGCACCTACACAGAGAATGAGTAAAGAACTAAAAAATCTTTGAGTCATTATCAAGAAATGGTATTGGTAAATACCTGTAAAATGATAAAAATAAATATTCAGGTTGCAATTTATGTTTACCTCACAGCTGCAGTACTATTAGTAGTAGTGAAGAATGCATCTGATTGTCAATTCGATTCTGAAAGCAACTAGTCTAAAGTGTAAAATAACCATACATTTTTTGTTGTGGTTGTTTTTTTAATATGTAACAAGCAGGACCTTAAATGTTGAAGATGTTAATGATATTATTTTAACAGTTAGGACTTCTCAAGCTTGATAGTATTAGTATTTAAAAATATTCATAACTTATTTAATTTTTATGGAAAAGAGGGCATTATTGATAAATGAAGGGTAGAAGGACAATGCGTAACAATGGAGAACGGTCCTCCCAAATAGAGGAACCAAATTTTAAAATTGAGAGGGATGGAATGTATTTCATGGAACAAATGAATAGATGAAAACAAAAACAGTATAAGTGACATTTTATAAATATTGTGAAATCTGTTTATTTAAGTCAATATCACTGTAAAGTTGTAGTGCTTTTCATCATTAAAACCACGAAAATACATTGCCACTGATATAAAGCCTAAAATAAACCCTTTTCTCAGAATTTATAAAATGGCACTTATACTGTTCTGGTTTTCACCCATTCAAATGTCATTTGGTTCACAAAAAGTTCTGGTACTGAAAGTTCTGCCAATTGCAAGGGCATTAAGTGTGTTTTAAAAACTAACTAAAAAAATATGATATGTACATACTAAGTTTTAGAAATAATTTTCATTGGTATCTTTGATAGTGACTAAAATCAAATCATAATAAAGTTGTAATGAAATATCTTTAAATAACTAAATTAAATGGATTTAGCTTAAATTATAATACTTAATATTTAAAATTCAACTAAAATACATACTTTTAGGGCTGAGACCTATACCAAGGTTATGGTTGACGTCAAATGGATCTTCTATTGCCATAGACTTCGAATTCCATAGCTTTTCAAATTTTGACATTGGTCGTTTTCTTCTAATGCTGATGACATATTCTTTGAAGTTGTAAATTTCTGTGTAATAGCACAAAAACTCAATCCATAATTCTCCTACCGATTTCCCATTTTTTCCATACTCAGGCCAAAAGTATGACTGAAACAATGAAAAAAATTGACAGATATAAACATAATTTAACCCTTATGAGTCTCAAAGATAATAGTTAGGTAGTTCCATAGTTTGTAATACTTGATACTCCCCACTTATACCACTCTATTAAGTTTTAGTCCCGTTTCAAAAGATGGAGCTATACCTCGATTTATTTACAATGGCACTTGACATTTAATCAGTCGCAAAAGTTTCAACGTCACTGCAGTGATTGGAGGACACCATAACAGCTGACGTCTGTCAAGTGCCACTACAAATAAATTTGCTTATTTAGTGCTAGGTGAAACTCTTACTGGGTTGTGAATATTCATGTGAAATGTAGAACATTTCTTACAGTCCCTCATTACACATGTGGAGAAAATATAAAGCAAAAATTTGGAGCGGTTGTCGAGGAAATTGATTGTTGTTGTACATTTCAAGTGCATATTACGCAAAAACTACCAACTTTTACAAAAAATTGTACATGGCCTTTTTTAAAGAACTAATTTTTTGCCACAGTCTTTGTTTTATCTAAAGATCTGTATCTTCAATTTTGTAGTTTTAATTATTTAATAAAAGAAAATAGGCTAAAATCGTAGGTGTTGAATATTTTTTTAGTGAGTTTATGAAAGGTAAGAGCTACCAAAAAATTGGTCAAATGATGAAGTAGAGTACAAGTGACACTGAGAGTTCAATAAGAATAAAGAATCGAACAACACCCTCGAGAGCGCCACTGAAATAAGTTTGCTAATAGAGAAGGGAACTGGATTCTAAGGGAATATCCTGGATTAAAGGAATATCCTGGGTGTCTGAATTGTTTTGGAAGTGACTGTACTTGCCTCAGAGGAAATGCTGTTCACAATTTTAATAATAACGTAAACTTAAGCTTTTTTTAATAGCGTGCGAATGTAAATACAGTGAAACCCCTGTTCACAATCACCCCCTCAGCGCAACCACCCCTCTTCCCAACCACCAATGTTTTTACTGTAAGACCAACGCCTTGAAATCCCCTTTATCCAGACCAGCCCTGTTCATGCCCAATGACCTATTCCTGTACAAACTCACACTTATTTCCCTTTAAGGCGACCACCTTCATCCAAGTTCCTAGAAATGTTTTTCAACCACTTATGTAGTTTTCTGCTAGCTGGAACTTGCAATCTTGGCGGCAACCAGCAATGATTCACGCAGTTTCTCACTCGGTAGGGGGTACCACCGCTGACATTGTCTTTTCGGGTGTGCCATTCTTGGAATGGAATTGGAGGCAGTTTTGACGGTTTCTCCTTCAGTTTGTAATACAATCTACTGCTGAATGTGCTTTTACTGTGAAGTGTTGCCATTGATAGTGTAGGAGTACAATAGGGATGTCGGTTTTCGCAAATAATTTTAATTTCATCCTGGCATATGACAAACATCAATCGCAAAAAGAAACTTGCAATCCTTTTTCTAGTGACTCGCTCATCAAGATAGGAAAAGTGAAAATGGAAAGTCGCAGCGAGAGTAACTAAGCTGTTTGTTCAGATAAATTAAGCCAATATAGGCAATTCTTGCCAATCAGGAATAGTACTTGAAAAATTAGGAAGAAAACGTTAATACAGACTAAGAAAAGTTCGAGGCCTTACAAAAACATAAATAGCGTTCTTTTAGAATGGTTCAAAGGGCCTCCCTATATAAAAGTGGACACACAAAAGACATCCAAAACATAAAAATAAAAAAATACACAAAACATCTAAGTTAAAAAACATTGACTTCAATACCCTGATGTTTATAGAAACATCCATGTTTTGAAAACATCGGCTTCAATGTTGCATACCTAGAATGGACCAAGGCAAGTAAGTAAAAGGAAGAGAAGAAAAATTAATATGAGAAATGGGAGTAGTAGATGAAAAAAATTAAGAAAACAAAGAAGGAAAAGAAGGCAAGTTTAACTCATGTCCAAACCAGTACTTTAAGTTTAAAACTTTCAATGTAACTAAACTCACCAATCTGTCAATATCTTCAAAAAAGTAGGTGTCGCAGTTTTCAAGAATATACTCTTCAGTGGAACATGGCCTGCAAATCTAAAAAAAAGAATTTTATATTCATTTATATTTATTTTTATATATATACACACACACACACACACACACACACACACACACACACACACACACACACACAATATGCAAATGAAAACAAACGCCTACGTAAAACTGTAACAGTCACTGATACGGAGTATTTTAATTGGATTATAAATAGTCAGCTTAGAACAAGGTTGTTCCAACTTCACTTTTTTATAAAATCTGAGTTGTGTATCATTGTTGTTCCAACTCCTTTCCTGCTTCAGTTTTATATTGAAGATGCAAGATATACAATCATAATGTGTTAAAAATTACTGTTACATTTTGTTCTTACTCCATTTCATAGCTAATGATGTGAATAAGCCAGCCAATGCGAGGAAAGTTACAGAAGCAAACTACTTTAGAACTTCACTGATGAGAAACTGTGGGGATTAAGCGGATTGAACAATACCACATTTGTTCTAAGACAAAGTAGTAGAGTAGCCTACTTTCTTTTTTTTTTTTTCCGTCAACTTAACACCGTTTTATCTGATTGAAAAAATATGGAGAACAAATTTAAAAATTCATACTAACAGAAAAATAGATATTTTCTCAGCACCAAATTCAAAGGCAACAAAAATATTTTTGAAAACAATTTTTACTGGAACAGGCTTGAAAAAAATCTCAAATGTTCTCATCACACACCCCACACACACACACACACACCCCACACACACACCCCACCCCCCCACACACACACACCCACACCACCCCCACACACACCACACCCCCCACACACACCACACCCCCCACACACACACCCGAGACACAATCATTTTTATCATTTTCCCGCCTTTAAATGCAAGAGTTCTGTGCATTTATTTTAGAGTTTATTATACATTTGTTTACATTGTTGTAGCCCCTAGTATTATTTTGACTTTGGAATGTAGCTACTAATTATCATGTTTTTAAAGCATTCTAATCCTTTGTAAATCATACGCTAAGGAAAGACAGTTTTTGGCAGTTTATAAGAAACCATTGACATAAAACCTTGTGGGATACTGGTGGATAAAGTAATATACCCCAGTTCTACATCAAGTAGAACAATATACAAAGTCATTTGCGACATTGTATATTATTAATTTCCATATTGACTTTTTTCTGTTTAAAAGATCTAATCTAAAAGACTTTCATTTGCCTTTAATCCCCTGATGATTGTTTTATAATTCTGATTCGTTTTTTTAGTGTTTTAAAAATGGTAATCCTATAATCTTTTTCTATAGTTATAAGGACCAATGTTTTTTGATTTTTTTATATTCCAAAACCTTACTTTCGTCAATGGAAACCTAATTAGCCTTTGATTTTGCATACAACGGTTTTTGGAGGTGGGATAAGAAGGTAAGTTAACTGATTATCTTTGTACAGCCCTGCTTTTTGGAATAAAAATGAGGAAATAATATTTTCCTAGAGCCTCAAATTTTGGGCATGATTTAATATTTTTTTGAGGTTTTTAAATTTTTGTTCATATGCTCATAGGAATGTGTATTAATTGATTCTCTGTACAGCCCTAATTTTTGAAAGAAAAATGCGAGAATATTTTTTTTCTAAGAGCCTCAAATTAGCCTAAAAATTTTGCAAAGTGTTTCATGTTTTTTTTCTTTCTTTTTTTTCTTCTTCTTTCTTTTTTTGTTCTTAAGGATGAAGAAACAATGTTAATTGTTTCTCTTTGTACAGCTCTGATTTGTGGAATAAAATAGCGGGAATAATTTTTTCCTAGAGCCTCAAATTGGCCTTAAATTTTGGGTAGGGTTTCATATTTTTTCTGAGGTTATTTAGTACTTTGAAAATGAGTCCTGCTATCTTTTTCTATAGATAGCAGGAACAATGTTTTTTTTAAATAATTGGAAAGCCTTAAATTCGTGAATAGGGCACTTAATTAGCCTTCACTTAGGATATAGTGATTTTTGTTTCTGCTAAGAGGGTCCTGTTAACTTAAGCGACGTACTGGAGAGTGTGCGGGTATATGTGGCAGGTGCAGTAACGAGCATCTGCCCAATTAGACCTTTAAAACTGGTATGTAATGCTTTTGGAATGTTGTGAACTCTTATATGCTCAAATGCTTTGGAACATTAAACCAGTACTGACAATTAAAATTCCATAATAAATACTAAAAACCATATTTTATTATGTAGTTAAATGTCCATGCACTTTATACCTTGTCCTTTCATGTGCAATCACAATTTTTACCCGTGCTCATATTCTCACAAAAATGTAGTTTCCATGACTTATGCCCCAACCTTCGTAGTCTAAATCTCAAGATATACAGTCCTTACATAAATATTGTTCCGGTATGGGCAAAATATTTTGGTATTTGGTGCTAAAAAATTAGGTTCTTAGACATAAATTCTTTATAAGGCAGATCTTAAAAGGAGTTATAACATTACATTGTAAAAATTTATAAGTATCATCGTTTTAACTCCAATTATTTTCTTTGATTTTTGTCTAATCCAGAAATAAATTATGTATGTAAATATTTTCAAGGTCTATTTCTTTCATTGAAACCCTATGTATTTTAACAGCAACAGTATGTATTATGATTTGTTTAATCCTTAAACTTCACGGAGCCCTCTTGAAAATATTACAAAAATGGAGCAAGAACAATATGGTTCTAAACAAAGGAACTCCCTGGTGATTAATTAAATATAATTCACAAAAATTCTTTTATAAAAACAAATATTTGCACCTTGAAACGCCGGCTATCAATTCTCTATGTATACTTAATATAATTAATCTCAGGGTCATTCCATTTATGTTGGCCAACAAAAGAAACAACCCTGATTCAACTTGGCCAGAAAATTATTATATAGGAAAGAATCAATGGATTTTACTACTACCAATAGAAATGTGCCATTCAAACCTAAATTGTACAGCAACAATGGGGTCAAGCTATGTATTTATGTATAATAACTAATGCCGAACAACCTCTGTTCATGACATTACATATTTAAACAAATAGATTATACACAATAAATAATGCAATTCCTTAAAAACTACTATTTTCAACAACAGCACATTTACAACAAGGTAACAACATACATTCATACTCTGTTAATTATTCTCTTATTGGTGAAAATGAATGGCCATCATTATTTACTTTACTTTCTCGGTTAGCCAAAAATTAATGCTTCCTATTTTTTCTACTTGTATAAAATTAATTAAACTGAAACATTTTAGTTTGGCACTATTACTCAACCCTTTTTCTACAGTCCATAGCAGTAAGAACTTTGTCCGTCGACATGTGGCAGCACAGCAGTAGTTTGCAAAATGGCCAACATCAATGTTCGTAAGATTTCGCGTTTTGTGATTGAATTCTTGAATGCAGATGTGACAGATGAATTGTGTCGCATTCTCTCCCTCACTTCTGCATTTACCAAGCGGTCCCCACGAATGACGTCATCAACTTGCTGAATGTTTATGACTGCAATCACCGACCTGCCGCTCCGCTTTTCGTCAGAAAGCGGTGTTTGCCTTTCAGCTTCGTTTCAGCGACGAACCCATTATCTAACAGCTATCACTGCTGAAACACCGTACACATCTTTCAACCTTTCCTGAATGAATGCGAATTTTCAATGAATGCGAAATTTCATCTTCTGCATTCAATAATTCAATCACACAACGCGGTCTCTTTCGAACATTGATGTCGACCATTTTGCAAACTACTACTGAGCTGGCACATGTTGACGCAGAAAGTTCCTACTGCCATGGACTGTAGAAGATGTCGGCCATTTTGCAAACTACTGCTGTGCTCGCACATGTTGACGCAGAAAGTTCCTACTGACATGGACTGTAGAAGAAGGGTTGAGGAATAGTGACAAATTGAAATGTTTCAGTTCACTAATAAACTTAATTTCAGTTAACTAGAAAAAACAGGTGGCATTACTTTCTGATCTACGAGCGATCTACGTAGCAATCTAGGGTCTTCTACATTTTTAAGTTGGTAACTTTCCTTTCGTCGAAATACTGCATTCTTGGACGATGAAAGTCCTCGTCCAATGGTACCAATTACCCTGCTTTCTCCAGCTGCTTGACGTTTCCAGCGACGACTCGCCCACATTCTATTTTTTCGAAAATTTTTCGAATTTAATCATTTCTGCTAAAGTCTTTTCTGCTGCAGAACTGTTTCTAAACAATTGGAGACCATACCGAGCATCCAAAAGGTAAGTAATATTAATTTTAACAATGACAAGTAATGTAAATTTCATCAATTTACCATTTGAATTGAATAATTCTAAAGAACCTGTAACACGTATTGTACTTCAGCTTCTGGGTCAATGACCCACATCTCAATCAGGTTTTCGTCCAGTTTCCCTGATCCTCGAGCAAATGCTGAGATGGCCCATTGTTTTGCTTCTGGACATGAATATAACTTCAAATTAACTTCTCCCCATAGCACGTGTCACAGTTTTTGACGCAAATAAATAAAATTAAAATATACTTCCAAATTCCTATAATACGTTTTAGTTCCTATGACGTTCAACATTCTAATCAACCTCTTTTAAAATGACATTTAAAATTCTAAATTAAAAAAAAAAGTTAAATGAACCTCAACACGACGCTTCTGCGCTCCGTCTCAAAACTTCATCTTTTTCCGACAATACAACTCAAGTGTCATTCCACCATTTCCGAAAGACTCAAATTGCGCAAGAACTCGTCTTACCATCGTGATATTTACGCCACTTTTAAATTGGTTATAAAATTCTGCACCATCACTCGCTAGTTCTTTTTCTACATCAACTGATTCATTGATCCTTCATTACTCTAATAAATTACTTCTCTATTCCCGCCACAATCTAAATATCATGGGAATGTAAATAAATGATCTACTTATTTATTATTTCCTGTGGCCCCCGCTGTTTCCTTTCATACATGTCTTTCTATATGCCGGTGTTTTATGGCAATGTCCCTTATATAGTAGTTATGTTGTTTTTGTTCGTTACGCACATTTTTTTTCTTCAAATCTCAATATATTTTTCCTATATTCAAACTTAATGATAGTTAAGAATGAATTTGGACATGCACAAATGCCCAAATGAAACCACGAATCTTGAATGAAACCTTTTGAATTTTACTTTTATACATGTGAAAAATGGACGTTCTGTAATCTTGTCACACAATAGATTCACATTACGAATGATTTCACAAATAAAAAAACTCGAAGTACCAATCGTCATTTTAATGAATTAAAACAGTACTAAAGAAAATACTTAAGTACAATGTATATTTATCAAAGAGATCTTGCCAGGTGTTTATCAAGATGAGTCATGCAACTTTAGTACCTCCTGTAATTTTAGAACGGTCGAAGTTACTGTAATGCAGTTTTCACGGGGCATGAGGGAAAGGGGCAAAGTGATAGGTATATTTATTTCTATTTTATCGCTTGTGTTTTACGAGATATTTGAGGTAACTTTATTTTTTCAAATGGAACTATACATATTTTTCGGTCTATCATGACGAATGTAAAAGGACGAATTCAATGATTAACATATTGTCATATGTAAGAAAAGCATTTTTTTGAATAATTTTGATTTTTGAGACTAGTGTTTAATGGATATTTTGAATGTAGTAACAGTCCGCCACACAAGGTCACGCAGGGCTCCCCCTGCTAGCGCGCACCCGGGGAAGGGAAGGGATCTTAGTATTTGAAGATATGAAACATATTCCAAATATTCACAAAACTGTTGCAGTGTTTCCTGAACTCTGCTTTCCATCCTTCTGCATTTTCATATTTTTTCTATTACTTAAGGTTTGAAAATATGGATTTGTCATAAGTAGGAGGCGGATTTCAATGAAATATTGTTTCTTTTTCTTTTCCCTTTAGAACAGAGGTCCTCAAACTACGGCCCGCCGGCAACGAGGCCGCAGAGGACATTTAAACTGCCCGCCAGGTGTTTATGCCGACGCTGCCTGTCTAATTTTGTACAAGAGAAGGACGGGCAAAGTTATTGCTGTCGTATAGTTCTTGTAGCGCTGTATTACGCGTTCACTATACATATGCAGACGGAGCGCTGCAATGTTTACATGAGGTCACCGCTGACTGAATGAGAATCGCACGTCTACAGTGTATCGATTAGATATGATATGATATAGAGGGTAGTGAGCGGGATGTAGGCCCGCTCATTGCAGGGAACGGCAGAGCAGAAGCGGGCAAGAACATAACTATTATGTAATAGATATGTGCGAAGGAAAAATAAAAACATTTTCCGTGCCTTTTATGAATTGTATTGTCGATGATAATGTGTATTGTACTTGATTGTATTTGATTTTTTAGCAAACTTCGTAGAAACTACGAAAACAAAACAAGCACTTTTTTCACGGACTGTCTCGACTGGCGTCAGAATTGCTTAGATGCTGTTAAACATATGCACTATTCGTGCATTCTCGGACGTGTTCGGGCTTTCCTTTTCAATACAACAGTAGTTTCTAATTCTGCCGTCTGCAAATGTATAACGAACGAGTAATATATATATATATATATATATATATATATATATATATATATATATATATATATATATATATATATATATATTGGTATTTTACTACTAGCAATTTCGAATCCGCAGGAAACGATGTGAAGAAACAGAAAAAATGACAGTGTAGGATATTCAAAGAACAGTGGACTTACTATTACTTTTTCATGCAATACACAGAATGAGTGGTGTGTCTGATATGTCAGAATATAGTGCCTGTGTTCAAAGAATAGAATTTGCGTCAACACGATGAAACTCAACATAAAGATAAATATGATTGCTTGGTCGAAGAAGTGAGAAAAGATAAAATATTAAAACTGAAAAATACAGTGACAACTCAGCAAAATACTTTTGTGAAGCAGTAGCAGCTAAATATTTCATCACTGCGAGCAAGTTTTCAAGTTGCCAAGCTAATAGCACACACTGGCAGACCATTCACGGAGGGAAAATTTATTAAAGAATACCTTCTTTCTATTGCCAAAGAGAAGTGTTCAGAGAAGGCCGATTTATGTAGTATAGTGAATCTTTCAGGACCTACAATTAAAGGGAGAATTGAATAAATGAGAGAATTTTCATCAGCATTTGCAAAACTCCACAAAACACTCATATTTTTCCTTGGCACTCGATGAAAGCAATGATGTTCGTGTTTCTGTGCAGCTTCTAATTTTTATTCGGGGGACGAATGATTATTTCGAAGTCACAGAAGAGCTTGCTGCAATGCAAAGCATCCAAGGTACAACTACAGGAGATAATATTTATGAAAAGGTTTGCCAAATTCAATGGTTTGGAGCTGGACTGGGCTAAACTACCCAGTGTGACAATTGATGCTAGCTTGGTGGAGTCTAAGAAAATAGGTTATTGCTCGCATTAACCAAGAGATGGACAAACATAACCATTCTCATCCAATAGCCATACACTGCCTCATCCACCAACAAGCGCTGTGTAGTAAATCATTGAAGTGGGACTCTGTTACGAAAATTGTGGTGTCTTGTGTTAACTTCATTAGAACCCACGCACTACAGACCACCACCACAGACAATTTCAGGAATTCATGTCTGAGCTAAATGTTGACTCTGAAGATGTTCTATATCACACCATTGGCTGAGTGAAGGGAGAGTTTTGAAACGTTTCTATGACTTACTTTCAGATTACAAATTTTCTGTTTCAAAAACCAAAGAAGTACCAGAGCTCAATGATAAAGAATGGAAATGGCACCTTGTCATTCTGACAGATGTAACAGAGCTACTCAACAATTTCAATGTGCAACTTCAAGGAAAAGGGAAGCTCAACTGTGATATGCAATCACATTTCAAAGCATTTGAAGTAAATTAGGCATCCTCATAAAACAACTGAAGGAAGAAAACTTTTGCCATCTCCCCACAACTCAAAATATTAACGGAAAAAATACTGGTTGCATTTCCAAACAAAATATGTGTGGATTCATTAGCAAAATTGTGAAAGGAGTTCCAACGTAGATTTAAGGAGCTTCATCTCCATGAACAGGGCATACAGCTTTTCCATAACCCGTTTTTATTGACACTGAAAATGTGGATGAAATTTACCTAATGGAACTGGCTGAACTGCAGAATTGTGACTCTGAAAGACGCATTAAAGTCAAGCACCCTTCCAAAATATCTATGCATTTCTCCCCTCTGAGACAAATCCTCATTGCAGGAATCATGCACTCAAAATGGCAAACATCTTTGGCAGCACTTATGTCTGTGAACAGACTTCTTCTAGAATGAAAAATTTGAAATCTCCAACCAGATCAGGACCAACAGATGCACACCGCACCACTTTTACGACTAGCTGTGATAAATATGGAACCGGACATTGACCATCTCATAAGCCAAAAGCATTTGTTCATAGTTTTTGTTTTTACTATAGTCTGGCCCTCCAACAGCAGGAGGGACATTGAATTGGCCCCTGCTTAGAAAGTTTGAGCACCCCTGCTTTAGAACAATGCCGTTTAGTATAGAAATTAATTTTATGTTATGATAAAAGAAAATGACCTATTATATGTTTGTTTTTTGCATTTTTTGCCGAGTTCAACTAATAAGCCCTTTTTAAAACTGTTTATGTCATTAATGCATTTTTGCTTATTTCATCAATTTTAATATCGTTTTAATGGTATTTGCCTCAAACAATATTTGCGATGTGTGACAAATGTTCACCACAGAATGCGTGAATAGCCTATTCGATTTCTTCGCTCATATGTTGTAATGTCAGCCGTTGTCAATACTATTTAATGTAAGGTTCCTAAGACGCCTATCGGCGCTATTGTCACTTCGACCGATTTCGCGATATACAGGCAGGGATTTTCTTTTAAGGAACAGTCCAAACCAAATGTCTGAAAGCTGAGTTCCCTTGAAGAAAAGTATGAAGCCTAGAATAACATATTCAACAGCTTGAGTTCATCTGAAGAGGTTTTGATCAAATTTTTTAAGTCATTTTTCATTTTTATGGCATTTTAAAACATTTTAAGAGCATTTTATCATTTATTTTCAATATTTTATGTCATCAAAATCAGCACCTACTCATGTGTAGTGTGTATTGAAATAAGATTGTTATTTCAACTTCATTTAAAGGAGTGTCGTACCAAATGATATTAATAGGATCTTGAAATTAAACACACTGCAACAGTTTTCTGAATATCTGGAATATTTCGATTCTTCAAATACTAAGATCCTTCCCTTACCCGCGCGCGCTAGCAGGGGGAGCGTGCGTAACTTTGTGTGGCGGACTGTTACTATATTCAAAATATCCGTTGAACACGCTGCAAAAAATCAAAGTACTCAAAAAATGCATATCTAACATATGACTATGTATAACATTGGATTTATCTTTTTTCGCTCGTCATATGAACCGAAAAAAATTGTTTGGTTCCTTTTGAAAAAACAGTTACCTCAAATATCTCGTAAAATACAAGTGATAAAATAGAAATGAATACACGTATGTACTAACCCAATTCCCTCATGCACTTCCGTGAAAACTGCATTGCAATAACTTCAACCGTTCAAAAGTAATAAGAGGTGCCAAAGTTACGCGACTCATCCTGTATAAGGTGATTCGGTTCTTGTTGCCATTACGCCGGAGCCATGACCCATGTGTAATGTACAGACAGAATTTGTCAAAACTGGACACTACGCCGTTTAGTTTTGTAAATAACGAACGTTAAACTTTGAACTAAGCGCTTGTGCTCGTGTAACACAGGTTATGGCAAGTGAGCGAACAGTTTAACCACGCGTTAGGGCTCGCCACTTCTCTTTAAAACTCAGTTATTAATACTATTTCGCCTCACAGTCCGTCACCTGGCAAACAATTCATGTGTTGAGATTACGACCTTTCGATTTTCAGCGGGTGCAGCATTTGCGCAATACAGACTTACAACGCCACTCTGAATTTTTGAAGCATTTCCTGCGCCAATGAAAGCCAGAAATTTCTGAAACCGTTCTCTGGGCTGACGAAGCGTGTTTAAAAAAACGAACAATTAATCTGCATAATTTGCATAAGTGGGCCGAAGAAAATGTTCATGTTGCAGGTAGCTTTGCTCACCAAGAGTGATTTCTCTGTAATTTCTACGGTATTGCGGATGAATTTATCATCGGTCCTCACTTCTTACTCGAGTGCTAGAGGCGTTCAGTATCAGAATTTTTAAACTTAGGCACTCCCTACGCTTTGGGAGGCCATCGTGTTGAATGTGTGGGCACAGATGTACCACCATGACGGTACAGCCCCACATAATTATCACGGAGTTCGGGAATACGTAGATATGTAATTTCCAGTTAGGTGGATCGGACGAGGAGGTTTAATAGCATCTCCGCCTCGGTCTCCGGATTTGAATCCGTTGAACTTCTTTTCTCGGGGGTTAATGAAAGACAGCGTTTATGCTGCCGAAGTCGGGGATCGTGATGGCATTCTTTCGCTCATTGAAAGCGTGGCGGCAGAAATAAGGGGACAACCCGGTAGAGTTGTGCGCGTCATTGAGGTCGTGTGGCACAGATGACTATCTTGCGTTCATGCAAGAGGTCATTTTGAAAACTTTTAGAGCCCGTTACACGACGTGGAAATACAAAATTTTGACTGTATACGCAAATAATAATAAAGTATTCTAAATAACACTTAATGAATAGTTTTTCTCCTTTCTTATTGATTTGATAAGTAGGTAATAATAGCAACAGGAATATTTAAAGTAATATTTGGGCTACCTTTATGCAAAAAAATGAATTACAAATGAAAGAAAACTTATTTTTTTCAAAATTTTGAATAGGGTTCACACTATTTTTTTTTACACAAATGAATAACTTAGTACACTCAATCACAGAGTCCTATATGAGTATCGAGGACTGAATTCATCCTGTATACAGGTGTCCAGACTTACCCGCGCCAAAGGACAGCATTGTCTGCACCTTCTGGTGCCGAACAAGAATATATAAACTGTTTGTGAGAAAGCTTAATCATAACGCAAAAAACCCAATTTTCTTCCATAAAATCGTATACACGTTCATTATCCAGCACTGTAACGTGGTCGGGCGCAAGAAGAAAATTTTGCATTCGGCGGTGTGATTCACGCAAATTGCAGTGTGCTTTGTCGTCATTGTACGCGGCTTCCGCTCTTGTCGCTGAGGTCACTTTAGTATTTGTCAATCTATACGGCGGTCATGTCCGGCCGGACTCCGTTTTCGCGACCTTGCAATAGGCTGAGGTTTATGGCTACAGCGACGAGTGCGAAGGGCCGTGACGGCAACAAAAGAGAAGACAAACATTTCCTTGCCGCGAAGCTGGCTACGATTGTGCTTCTAATTTCAAAACACTTTAAACTTTCCAAGCGCAGTAAGTCGTAATTGGCAGCGGAAGTCCGCCTCGCGTGAAAGACGTTTACATGAATAATTACAAAAAATGTATAACTCCTAATCTAACGCGTGGAATTTTAAAATATTTGGTGATGTCGTTCTTCGCACAACCCGTCGTTTCTATTCGGTGCAGTTATGTCTGGCCACCTGTAAATATGGTTTTCTTAGACAATCCAATTAAGGAATTTAAATTGGATATAACAATAGATCAGAAAATGATTGACGGGTTAATAATTATTTTCACTCTGAAAAATGAAATTACCTCTTGAAGCACAGGTAATACAGGTGGATTACACTGCTGAAGAAAATGTATCATCATCAAAATATAAGCATATGATGATAAGCTGCCTTTAGATGCATCACATATATTGCAAATTTTTGCAAAACGTTTCAGGACATAACCCAGAATCTAGAAGAAAAAAAATTAGAATGTTAAGAAGTTCAATAATTGACACACAACCTATACTGATACAATTTATATTATCAACATTTTATAACATGCTGTAACCGAAACAACTGAGTATAATTCACACACAGCATGACTTGAAAGCATGAGCAGAACAAGCAAAGACATCACAGCAGACGAAAAACTTCTTTTTCATAATAATAAACTGAAATGTGAAACAGATGATGTGAGTTATAATTAACAACCAATAGCCCTGATGATGGCGAAATAAATCAGCTCTAAAATGTGCATTTGAATAATCTAAAAATTCTTGTATTGCCCAAAACAATAGAATATTCCATCAATTATAATTTCGAGGTCAAGCTACATACAATAAAATAGTGTTAAACTTCCGAAGTCTCTTTATCACACACACACATTCATATTCCTTTGCGATTAATTTGTTTGAGTACTACAACCAGCAATAAAGCACCCTTTACAAATATGAGAGACTTTGTTAAAATAAACAGTGTAGTTCCATGAGCATGTACATTTGAGAAGTGTAGTTCAGAAATGTCACAAGAATAATAGGTATTCAACATCATTCAATTATCTAAAGATCTCACTCATTCACCATAGTTTTAAAATTTAAATGCATACAATTCAAGATGACATGATTGATGAGACACAATTAAAATTTTATGGCAACTAGGAACTACAGCCCACTGTAGCAAGAACAAATACAATACATCAGACCATAATGGACATACTGATAGTTCATTACATGACTACCACCACAAGGCAATCTATAAAGCATTCTGAATACACGTTATAATGTTTACATGATGTTTGGCTTAGGCAAACTCTCCAATTACAGGTAAGTTCTAATTTTTGCATGGCGTACGTAGGTTGTTCTGAATGTGTACATAGGTTCAAATGGTCTGTTTATCGTGTGGCTCGCCACGTAAAATACTTCATAACTGAATTGAATTTTTTATCTTTAATTTCAATGTAATGTGTTAATTTTATCTTATTGTACATTTACAATCTAATTTTAAAAAATGAATAATCATTTTGAACCATTTTTCTCTCCCTTCGTTAAAATATAATTTTTATTCTTCATAAATCCTCCATATTTTATGTTTGTGCAACTACACTTGTCTCATCATATGTATTATATTTTCATTGTTTTATTATTTTTGCTTACAATTATGGAATAAAATGCATCATATTTGGAATGCCAACATATCAATAACCCAATATTACCAATTGTAAAATGAATTAATGATGTGATAAAAATGTTTTACTAACAAAATAATCTTATCTTTATGAAATTTATAAATATTTGTGTGAATATATTATTAAACTGAGAGACTTACGAACATAGGTGGGCGCTACATAAAACAAGGAGGGCTGGCTTCATTTCTAAACAAGACCTTCTGCAATATACTAGTCCTTCATGCAAAATCAACACGCCTCATGTGTTGGAAATGCTTTGTACTAATCCAAGGGAGTCACCGGCAAAGTTGAAAAAGCATTGCTACTGCATATGTTAGCATTTACTCATGACAATGTCAATCCCATGCTATGCTTACATTAACAGAGTGTAGCTACTAGGTTAGTAACTAAACTACTGTACTCACAGTAACAGTACAGATTATAAACTGAAGACTGGCAATGACAGCGCCGATTGCCTCTTTAGGTATTAATCAGCGGCAAATTAAATCGGTGCAATTTCTCTTTAACGTTTCTTAAACGGGGGGAATACAAGTCCTTAGAGCGTTCCCGAAGCATGGTATATCAAAAAACGGTCCAGAAGCTGTGATTGAATCTACCGCCAATGCCCTTCGTGAATGCCAGCCGGACCACACTCGAGAATTGCGAACAAGAAAAGACGTCAGGGGCTGTCGCGGCGTTAGCGGGGCAAGAGTGGGAACAACAGTGGCTTATGGACGGATGGAACATTTCATTGACGGTGCATTACTGCGCAGAAACAGCATAGAGGAGAGATACAAGATATATCTCTACTCTATGAGACACAGTGGCGATCTACGCGGGAGCCTTCACATGTCTCAAAGATATAACACTTGGCTAGCACAAGCTTTTCAGAGAAGTACGTCTTTGAACGAAGGTACTGCAAGATATCTTTCCATTTAAATAAACTGCGCGCGAAACACGAACGCATTGCTGTGCAGTATTGGATTTAATTTGTGTTAATTCAATGCACTTTTTATTGTGTGTTTGAGGTGCAATTACAAATCCATTCCGAAGTGAAAACCCAAATGTATTTTATAAACGTATGTAGTAGACTACTTTCAATGCGTTTTGAAAAACCAAAGTTAGTATGTTCGTTTTTCTGTCATGTATACGCAAGTTTGTACAACAATAAATAGAATTGAAATCATTAAACACCAGATATCAATAACTTCAATGAGAAGTCACAGAAAAATTTGGTAAAAAGAAACAGCGTCGAATGGACTAGGTAGTCACACAGTATAGGACAAATTATGCAGATTGTTTAGAGAAATGGGTATAGAGCCTTGTACGTTTGGGCTTAAATTTGTACAGCGAGCTCATGAAAAATACACCTCGAGCAAAAGTGTGAGTAAAAACCATTTTGGATCTATGCGTACAATAGAACTCTAAGACACTCCTGGAAAAACTTTTCGGGAACGTGCTGAGTCGCCATGCGGTAACCTAATGAAGTCGTAAATATTTCGTAGTGGCCCGTGTCGAGCGAAGTCGAAGCGGCTGTTGTGAAAAGAAATGTGGCCAACAGCTAATGAAAGGTACTGTTCAGCGTACTATCAGACTTCATAAGATGACTTGTGTTTAATTGTGATTACCTATGTTCATGAATTTGTTAATTATGTTCAAAAACCGGAAATATATATGCGTGCATGTTTGTGTGTGAGAGCGAGAGAGCGCGCGCGAGAGAGAACGCGAGAGAGAGAGGGGAAAAGAGAAAAAAGAGAGATGTTGCACACCCTCAATTTATGTATATATGTATATATATATATATATATATATATATATATATATATATATATATATATATATATATATATGAACAATAATAACAAATATTAATGAACAAGAGTCTTCAAAATATTTTTCGTAGACTAATGAATTTTCTGTTTCTAGATACGAGGGTCATTTCAGATGTCATGGCAACTATTTTATATATTCCGAATAACCACATATGTTGTTATTGCACTACATACATAGGAAAATATGGTGTACACAGTACGGGACGCGACCACCAGATGACGTCTGAGGGCATTGGGGTCTAGTAGACAACACGTGAATGTTGGTAACCTGCTAGAGACTGTGTTTTCTCTCAAGAGACACAGCTTTTCTCGATTGGTAAGTTAAAATTCTTGGCTGCAGGAAAACAAACAGAATTTTCTCACAGAAATGAACAATGATGACTTCCATTCGACAGAAAATTTAGAAAATGTATCACCAACAGGAAAAAAAAAAAAAAAAAAGAGTCAAAGGTGAACCAGTTAACTAGCTGACAATGAGATGGATCCGGATTGAGAAGGCTGAACCGTTTGTTATCAAATACAAAACGACATTCTTACCAGAAATGTCATTTGGAAACATTAATATCCGAAATAAAAATGGAAACAGACATCGTTTACAAAGGATAGCTAATGTCTCACAAGATGATCTTTATAGCACATCAAGACCTATCTCCATGGCAAAAAAGGATGTAGTAGGCCTCTTGAAGTTTATACATCCTATTCATCACCACCATTACAAAAATTCTAAGACTGCAAGAGGTATCCTTCAAAACCTGCCAGTGATGACAACTGCATAACTTATGCAGAATAGAGGCAATAAATACGTTTTCATTTGGATTTCAGACAATTTTTATTTTATTTTAATCATCATCATGAACTGCAGGTGTTTAGGTATGATCCTATTATTGTTTGTGGTGATTCAGTAGACCTAGTAGATAAATCTTATAGGTGTTCCTGCTTTTTCCATCTCTTTAAAGATCTTCCAATGTCTGTTTCCAATTGGTTTATATTTCCAGATGAGTTTTGGTACTCTCTTACTCTCCAATGTGTAAATGTGTTCTTTCCATCTCTTTTGAGATTCTTCAATCTCTTCTATTAGATTTTTGGTCTTCAGTTTTCTTCTGATGTCCTTGTTTCTCAACCGGTCTCTTCTCGTGACTCCTAGAGGTGCCTTAGGAACATCATTTGTGCTGCCTACATTTTCTGCTTGTTTCCTTCATAATCCATGTTTCTGAACAATATAGAAGCATTGGTTTAGTTGTGATGTTATGAAACTTCAATATTATGGTAGAATCCATATCCTTTCCAAAGTGTATTTTAGTGGTTCTACACATTCTGTAGTAGTTATGTAGTTTTCTCTCAATGTCTCTTCAAGTGTGGTTAAGTACATCAATTCTGTTTCCTAGGTAAGTGAATTCCCTTACATGCTCCTGATTTATTACCTCATTTATTTCACTCTACTATTTCCTCATTTATTTCACTTTTAACTCTTCTTTGTTTCTTTCCTTGCATTGCCAAGGATTTTGTTGTGCATATTGATATTCTCATGGAATATTCCTGTGTAACTTTTGATAGTTCAAAAATTGTGCTCTGTAAGTAGTCTTTGGATTCTGCTACTATTACCTGGTCATCTTCATACGGGATTGTCTCAATCTTTCTATCTCCTTTGATTAAAATTTCCTGGTTCACCTTCTTTTGCCAATTCTTTATTAAGTGGTTAATATAGATGCTAAAGAGAACCGGTGATAATCCACAGCCTTGTCTGAGGCAACTGCTAGTTGTTATAGATGTCAAGTTTCTCCTCTTTCCTAGCTGTACTTTTATTCTGGGTTTCTCATAAAGGCTTTGTACTGCTCCAATTAAATGATGTGGGATTTTCTCCTCTTCCAAGATTTCCCATAATTTCTTCCTATCAACTTTTTTGTTTAAGTATTGTTTAATTACAATAATACTTGTAACGTTTTCTAGTAAAAATATTTTGTTCTGAGTGTATTTGTTTAATAAAGTAAGTTGTTTAGAAACCATTCAGAATATTGTGTCAATACAATACAGCATTAGTCAATACCTCCATGTAAAGTTTTTTTTTTTTTTATGAGAGAGAGAGATAAATAAAGTGCTGAAAACATACCCTTAAAGTGCTAAAAACATACCCTTAATTGTAAAAAAACGAATGAGTTTATCTGAATTATGCTGAAAAAATTATAGACTTTTTTTTTATAGATCAAAAACTAAACTGTTCATACTGAAAATTTTCATTCGATGGAGTTAATCGGCTTGGCTTCTGAATGCCTCATATCTCCATCATGGTACACTCTCTACTTCAACTCCTGCTATATTTGTTTGGTGAAATGTATGTAAAATTTAAAATTAACTTATTTGAAATGTATGATACACTAATTACCTTGGCTCTGGCATCAATGTTACTGTATGTCCGTATCAGTTTTGTATTTTTCAGAGCTAAAGTGTTGTGGAAACTGATATCACCATCCAATTTCGACTTGCAATGAAAAAACTTCAAAATTGGAACTTTAGCAGTAGTGATAGGTACAAGGTTACTAAATGGAGAATATTTTTTAAGGAGACCATACAGATCCTGAATCAGTTTCGCAAAGTCTAGTTCCTGAAAAAGATAAATGCTCTAGTACAATCATAATGCACAAGTTTTGTAAAAGTCTACAAACATCTAAAAATAAACTGAAGTTATAGATAAAATAGAAATAAAATTTCAGAACATTACAACAGTCCTTAAAGAACAAAGAAAAATTTGTTTTAAGAAATAGAGAACACCTGAACCATACCTCCTCAGGAGGACACGTTGTGAATGTAAAACATATATCAATATCAGATCGCTTAAGGCCAAATCCATTGCAAGATGAACCAAATAATGTTAATGCAACATCTGGGAATTTTTTACTTAAAAACTGCAGAAGATGAGACACAATATTTTCTCTATCTTCAAGTTCTGATGGAGTCAAAGCCCACATTTCTGAAAAACAAACAAATAAGAACATGAGAATACAACATGACATCCATGAATCAAACACCTGCATCATGTTACAACTAACAGTAACCATCAAAACACCACTAATACATTTCATTACTATCTCTAAAGAATTGACAATGAAAAAACCTTAAAATCAAATCATGGAATCACCACCACTAAATTTTATGGCTCATAACATCTGAAACTCTTATGACTACTATTCCCAGTCACTAACAATTTCATTTTCAAGATGAATATTTACGAGGAGTTTACTGTAAAGTATACCAGTAGTAAAGGCATTAGCGAGGAGCAAATCAAATCAATGTTTCTAAGATAAATAAGATATTATAATTATTATCAATCTAGGCCCCGGATACTTGGTTTGTGACCAATTTTATTCATGTCTTCTTACTCTCCCAATTTCTTTATTTTATTCTTTATTTTAAGTACCAACGAGTAATCTACTTCGATTTGATGGAACCTTAGCTAACCTAATTTTATGTTAGGACCTAATAACATCTATTTTGCTTGATAGACCCTAAAAATTCTTAATTCAGATATTTAAACAAATAGAGTTCACTTATTTATATAAAATTATTTTTAAAGCAAAAGGAGACCAATTGAATAAGAAAAATAACTATGTGCTTATAAAATCTTGCTCAATATTAAATTGGAAAATCCGCCATGAGATCTGAGAAGAATTGACGAGACCACATTCTTCTTACCAGTAGTACGAACAAATATATACTTCAATTGTCCAATGAATCGAATGACTACACTTGCAAATAATTATAACATTGATCTTTTGATTTTTGAAAAGTAAATTTATTACAACAGTAAAAAGCAAATGATTAGACAAATTTAAATTAGCATGTACTTGTGTATTACACATGTATAATATTTAATATATTGGGTGATTGCCTGTTTAAATGGAAAAAACATATAAATGCAAATATTTGCAATAATAAACTGTAATTAAAAAGACTGCCTTCAGTTTATCAATTTACTAACTTAAACTACTGCTGAATGAGGATGTCAGCGGCATATATAATTTCTGAAAACATGCGTCAACAATAAGTTACAACATGATGTGAACATTTTATAGCGCAATTGGGTATAGTTGCCACAGTAGTTATAGGATGATACCGAATAGAATAAATTTTTTTTTTGTGATTGTCAAATCCTCAACGTTTAATAAAAACAGGAACTTCATTTTTTTTCGTGCAAATTTGGAACCATTTTTGATAAAATTTTGAAAATCTCATGGGGTCAAAAATACTCCATAAATTAAAATATATACTTTTGAAATGGCCGAACTCTCTGCCATGACCAAACACTTCCCAGAAGTGTTACTACTGCTGCAGTAGTATGTGTGGAGGATTATCCATCCATTAGTCCAAATCCCATCAGCGATTTCGATAATTCTTGACTAAGAAATTCCTCTCCGTTAAGCAAAATGTGCATCACAGTGACACAGTTGGCTGTCAAACACTGCTATCTATCCCAGCTGGCAGAATTTCAAGACTCTGAATTCAAATGTTGATCACAGAGTATGACATATGTTGATTCTGGGGTTGAATGTATGCAAAAATAATAAAAAATGTACTGTAACTGCTAACAAAGTTTTTCACGAAATTGTGCTTCCTTTTTGTTGGCGATGTAGGGAAACACACTTGATGGACACCTTCATACTTGTTTTATTCAATGTTTGTAAATGAATTTGAACAAATTTCGTCTCAAAAACAAAATTTAAGAACAATTTTTTTTCTTATATATTCCTGTGAAAATTAATTTCCACAAAAAACATTTACTTTCTATAAGATGTACTATTTGCAATGGGCAACCATGTGCAATCCCAAGATACGAAGATGGGTCATAAAGTATCTGCAATTTTGTTCTAATTGCCTGTAGATTGACTGTATAGATTGCATGTTACTTGGATGCAGGATGCTTCCTGGTAGCTTGTTTGTCTGCTGCTTTTGAATGGTTCGATGCACTGATAAAATCTTTGCAAAGAAAGACATAGCATACACATTGAGCTGAAAGTCTTCTAATGATTTTTAACTTTTGATACAAATTCAGTTCACAAAAAATGGATTAAGAAAGCTTATTCATTTTTATGCAATCAGAGTGGAGCAGTCATGTTTACATCAAGTCAACTCAAGTGAACATTATTGAAACATACCACACGCAAAGCAAACAATGTCATCTTAGAGCTGATAGGTGCACAAAACAGCATAGGCAACCTACAGTCTATTAGAACAAAAGTACAGATACTTATTGACTTACCCTGCATTTTATGTCAAGAACCTATTGCTTCTCTTTCAACAATTGAATAGCGAAAATGGTTTTCTTCGCAAAATGAAGTCAATAGTGCATACCTCAAAGATGTGACTCCTCAGTCTCCTAGGTAATTTTCCAGATATTTTTTCTCCAAAAACATTCCCATTTGGATCTTTCATCTATGTGTAATCTACATCATCTATAGTCCCTAGCACTTCGTTTCATAAAACTGCTTAAATGATGTTCATCGCTTGGTTGAGAAGAAGATATGAACCTAATTTTTAGCAGTAAATTAGTGTTAATCTAATTAGTAGCAACAAAGTTACTTCTTTAGATGCTGAGTCAAGGTCATCGTAAATTTCCAATCAACCCAAACAAAGAAATAAGTTTTATTTCAATCAAACTTTGAATTATTTCTTTATACATTCTGCCTGTTTTGGGATCATAACTCATTTTAGCCATTTTCAGAATCTCTTGGATTTGGCTCGGAAATTATTGGAATAGATATGTGTATTAAAAGAATGACATTCAGAAGCGAGGAATAAAATGAGTTAAAGCCTAAGAATCTGAGCCCGAAACATAACACACCACCATTCATTCATTTCTGCCACCAGCATCAGCAGTTAATTTCTACAATGTCCCATGTAATTATGCAATAACAATATTAATTTTTACATTAATTGCTGTCTAATAATAATTACATATTAGATTATGTTGTAAAAAATGGAAGTTGAAGTAACATTCAATAATCCTAAATCATGTACTTCATGATGAAACTTTCAATGCATCATAAATATTTAGAATCTTTTGTTAAATGTAGCCCTAAACAATGTTTGAGGGGTTCACAAAGACCAAAGCATCAACGATATTAGAAAAATTACTATTAAATTATGAAAATGACTATAAATTACGCTAATTAGAGAACCTTAAGTTTTTTACATGATCCTCTGATATTTAGAACTGAACAATATTTTTTAAATAAAAGTTTTTATTTTATATTAATATTAATATATTTATTTTGTGTTATACCAAAGTAGAAATTTTCTAAATTATTACTTATATTTGTTCTTTTACACTTGAATTTTGTATTTCCATTTCTAGTATCTAGTTTGAATTTGTACTGTTTTTAAATGCAATTGCTGTAACACCACTTAAAATTGGGAAATTCTTCCCCAAACTACACTGGACCTAGACTGTAAACCTATATTAAATAAAATCTGTGATTAAGATTATTTCTACAAATTAACTTTTAATATGAATACATACCATAAGATCTCAGTTTAAACTACAAAGTTATTAAGAAAGTTTTTGATATTAATAAGTACTATACTAGTACTTATACTAGTAAAAAGCAGTTAAAAATAGGGAACATCATTCTCTTGCTTTTGCAAATAGTAAATAATTACTTTGTATAACAGTAAATTTGTCATATTTCAAATTCATACCATATATTGTTTCACACATTGAGCTCAACTTTTTCAAATAACTTTTGGGCAAATTAGGTAGCTTTTCCAAAGGAGGAAGAGAATCCTCTGGACATTTCTCCTTTGTATGCCCTTCTTCACGACAGTAAGTACACACAATTGGCAGATTCTGCAAAAATTACAGAAAGCCACATTAGTTATGTTAAAAAAGTGTACATAAGACTAATAGTTTGTATTACATATAATGCTTGAGACATGAAAAGAACAATACAGAACATAATATAAACTATTATTCAAATTGAAGGTGTTGGGACAAAATAGTGCTAACCCACATTTCTGTAATTTGTCAGCCAGAAGGGAAACAAAGTTTTTGTAAATACAGAGCATGTTACAGTTTTGTGAAAATGTTACAGTTAAAGTCTGAAATATGCTTAATTTTGGAAGTTGGTTAATTCACACATTAGCCAGACAATAAGTGTGGATGAATCTGTATGTATGATGAAGAACAGGAAACTTCAGAAACTACATTTGGCTACTGATAGAATTAGCCATGCGGCATTACCTAAACTAAGGAACTAAGGTGATTGTCCTAGTGAGAGGACTTGTGTGTTTGGAACAAAAATTTTATCGGAAATTATGATTTGTACAGACTCAAGGTTGCTTTATGTTAATTGTGAAGACCTAAGATCAAAGCCTCGTCACAAACTCAAAAATGTGTGGTATCAACAGTACAGTTAGATGAGGTATCATGTAAATAGAAATCTACGACTAACACAGTGGAACTCCAACTCCCTATGTCTTGCTAGCCTTAGAAACTTTCCTCAACGGTCTGATCCCCTTCTCATAAATCTTCAATTCCTCATCACCCTACTTCATTTACCCCAACCATCTCATGTTATCTAATGTCAACTTCATGTGACTCGAGTTTAAAGTATGCTTAGGACTTTACACACACATTATAGTGCTTGTGTGGGGAAACAAGGTAACGGTATACCTCATGCGCAATAATATAATGAAATAGTGTATAAATGGAAAATGTTAAAGAACTAGATCATTATTTTAGAATTAAAATGTGTCTTCATATAAGTTTCAATATATTACCTTTCCACCAACAAATGATTGCTTTGAAAATTGGTAAATCAAGTATTTAGGATTGAATTTTTGAAACAATAGCTGAGCTTGTTCAGGAGTAACAATGAACTGGCCAATATTCTTGAAGTTTGGATCCCCAGGATCTATTACTTGATTTGGGCTCTTCTCATTAAGTTGTTGATCAGTAAGAAAGCAAGGATGGCAACTACAAATGAAACTCAAGAATTGTTCCCGTTCCAGTAGAAGTTGTCTCATTTCTGTCAGACCAGGTGGAAGCTTCTGTACTCTGCGAAATATGGGTCCCACTTGCATTTGTGGCGTAGCAAAATACATAAATGATGTACGTATGCATGACATGAAATAACAAAATAATTTTGTATTGACTATAGTTTTTGCTATATTTCGCGTAGGAGCCACAGGATCTGAAACAAAAAAATTGCTAATTAAAAAATCTTTAATTTCATTATATACAAATAGTATTTATACAAATGACACAAGATTCATCTTCAAAGATATGGCAAAGCTTCTTTTCTCGTGTAAGTTATTCCATTGGAATAAAATGGAGAATTTAACTGTTGATACAAATTCAGTTCACAAAAAATGGAGAACAATGAACCTGGCTAAACCCGGACATTCCAGAGAGAATGATAGCACTTGAATATTATACAATCTTGCATAGAGATATACCAGACAGAAGAGGAAGTGGTGTTGCTAGATAAAATTCGCACGGAGCTGGTAGCAGTGCATTGACTGCCTTCGAAGACCTTCACTGTGCGTGTGTGTGTGTGTGTATACACACACGCACGCACGCACGTTGTAATTACAGTTTTGGAAATTCGGAGATTTTTCAAAATTTGCAAATTTTTGAAAAGAAAGACGCCGGAAAGGATTCATTTTTTTAATTTTCAAAAAAATCAGGGTATTTAACCAACTTGAGACCAACACCATTATCTGAAACGTCCCTCAGACCATCCACCAACAACAATTCATCAAAAACTATGGTCTTGCTTTTGAGAAAAAAATTGTTTCAACAAAATTTAAAATTGTTTACATTTCAAGCAAAATTACGCGGAAAATACTCAAATTTTCGAAAATTTGTAAATGACCTCATTTCAAAATCTATCTTTAAGGAACAGATTCCATTAAGGGAAAAAATCTCTATCTTTAATATTTTAGTTGTAGGAAGACTCCGAAAAATTGTTAACTTTTGCAATTTTCCAAAAATTATGGTTTTCAATGAACATTAGCCCCGCACCATTCTCTTAAACGTTTTTTTTTACAAAATCTAACAAAAAAAATTATAGAGTTCTTTTTTTTTAATTTGAAAAATATCCCACGGGCTTCATGTAAAGTACCCCCAAAAATTAAAATATCGGTTTCAAATTCAAGGAGTCGCGACATTAGCCAGGTAGATAGGGAATTTTGGAGAAAATCGGCTGAACGGTTTAGCCGCTAGTATTGTTCACAGACGGACACATGCTTTGCCGTCATTCGATTTTCCGGTATGAAGGATACGCAGAACATGGATTCTGGCTACACCACGTGATAGACGATTTTATTATATATATATATATATATATATATATATATATATATATATATATATTGTGGCGAAATGGGATTATACAACCCCATAACACCACAGTTTCGCCGGCATAAACGTTCACAGGCAGCGAGAAGAGCGGCCGAAAACCAGAGTAGCAAAACGCGCAGCCTGGTATCCGTTGCCCGTACTAGCCGCCACGAACTATCAAGCCACGTTTTTGCTGGTGGAAGGCACAAGTAGGAGAAATAATCCCCACCACGCCGAATTTCCCCAGGCAAACGCCAATAAATACGCAAACGCGGAAGCGGGAGCTCTCTTTTGTCGCCATCTCGCCTGGAGTCAACATCTCTTCTGCTAGCACGCGTCGGGTCAGCAGTTCTTCATGTAAGGCGCTGCTTGGCAAGTGTGCAGATTTTATCAGAGCGTTAGATTAGTTAGAAATTGCCGCAACGACTGTTTAGAATAGGAGTGTACGGCGTTGCGAAACGTCTAGCTAGTCGTCCGCGCAGTAGTCAGGAATTAGAGAAATATTCTTCTATTAACTAATGCGGGAAGTAAAAGTGTGCCCGTTGTCAGGAAAGCTCTGAAAGTTCTTGATTAACAGAATAAAAGTTAGGAACGAGCGAAGTACTTGCACTGGCAGTCAGGGAAGTGCAAGGGACATTTTTCTACAATTTGGGCGTAATCGAAGGCGGTAGCAGCCGTGGGAGGAGAAGAAACCGATTAGTGGAGACGGAAGAATACGCGAGTCGACCGGGGAGAAGACGCCGTTCAGGAAGAAAGAAAAAGACGCAAGAGGACAGCGCAGGCAACGCAGAACTTCGGAATCGAGCAACGCGGTGCGGAACGCAGCACGCGACTTCAAGGTTGGAAAGTGGACAGTTTCGAGGTAACCTGTAGAACTGTGAAATTAGGTCAAGTTCACGTCGGCAGGGAAAGAATAGTTTCAGAAGTGTTAAAAAATTGAGGACACGGGTGTTAATAATTTGTAGCTTGGGAGTGGGAGATTTAATGCGTTATTGCTTGCCTTGAACCATTTCATTGTAGCAGTCATTATTCTGTTACCAGCACTTATAATTTAAAGATAAATTGAGAGTAGTGCGCTTGCCCACATGTAAATTATTGTATGTAATATTTTGAAAAGGCAAGAGATTGTAAATTAGGTTTAGTTTCACATGCAATTGTAATTAGAATAATTTAAACTTAGACGTAGTGAATTTTCAAAAAGGGAATCCCAGTACTGGTCAAAGAAATTGCTTCAGAAAATTAGTTCTGAACAAAATTAAGAGTTCACTTGTTGAATAGGCTATAAAAGTTGCTTATTTGTGTTTATTTGATCATTTTTTTTGGAAGTGTAATTCTATGTGTGATTTGTTTTTCGTTGTTACCAATTCATGCCACAGAATTTTGAGTGAATTATATGCTCGTTTATGTGTGATTTGTGTGACTTTTATTGTGTCAAGGGTTCAGACCTTTCTCGTACCCCAAAGATCCTGCTTCCTGAGATTCTAAGCTCGCTTCACGAGCATAATATCTTAACGACTTGCTTGCAGTGCATGCTGAGTGTGCTGAAGAAGGTACAAGTGTGTACTATAGGTAAGCCTGTTAGAATATATATATATATATATATATATATATATATATATACATATATATATATATATTATTGTGACGTACCTGATTGTCGGTACTTTCCACTGCAAATAAAAGTTGTAACGGACGGGTGTCTTACTCGTGAATGGGTCCCTTAAAGGAATCGACATTACATTGGAAAATCAAAGTAATAAGTTTGCATGAACACAAATACAATTTATTCTTGCATTAACACGTTATGTACATGATCTAATACATAATTGCTCTCCGTCTTGGTACCAAGGTTCGGTTTACCATGTGATTTCATCATACCTGGGGCCCCAATGAATACCTCGTTTGTCGCGGCTGGTCGCCCACGGCGGCAGCGGCCGATGACCTTCACCGCAGCCCGGCGTCCCGGGCGGTTGATGATGCAAACACGCGCCTAGGCGGCCCGCGGTGGCGGCGACGCAAATTCCTCGGCTTCGACGCTGGTCGTTTTGGCGTGCAGTTCCGCTTACGCACTCACAGCCTCTCGATGATGTCCACTTCGCCCCTGCGGTGTGCTTCTAATTGTGTCGCCACGCCTTTCATCAGTTCTTTTCCACTTCTCTATTGTAACTACGGAGCACGTGGTCACTGCTCGCGCCGGCGTCGATTACACTATGCACAGTTTTAATACTATTTCCACTGCGTTTGATGTCACGGACACAATCTATAGTTTCTGCATGTCGACCTCTACCAACATTCCATTTACCGGCTTCTAATCTGCATTTCTATGAATATTACACTGCACTTAATTTCCTTCGTCACTGACATCGTCTTACACCGCCCGCAGCCAACGGTCAACTCTCAACTGCCGCGCTCGACTCGTAACGGCCCAGTTCTCGCCCCTTCTCGCTGTCCACGGCGGCGGACACGTTCACAGTCCCCCCCACCGCCGGTCGTCGCACCTGCCGCTTATGCCGCGCAGTTCAAAATTAGCTGTAATTATTATTGTGCTCACTGTTTCTAATTACATAAAGAAACGCTCCGCGTTTCAATATATATATATATATATATATATATATATATATATATATATATATATATCATCTGGATTTATCCACTCTGTCGTTGCCAGGGTTCTATTATAGTTTTTTCGGTTGAAACTTTGCCGTTTTTCCGCGCAGTATTACATAACCTTCTCCCTACTTCGTAAAAATATTTTCGGATAATCATTAAAACGAATAAAATCGTATAACAGCATGAGCTGAGTTTGACCTGTGTCATTCTACATAATCTGTAATGACACATTCGACCAAAACATTGTTAATGAAAAACTATTTTAATTTACCGACCACACTCGACGCACAGTCAAGCATTTATAAAGTATCCCTGCGATGGGAAATATAATAACGAAGGGGCGGATTTTAAAGACATAAAATATCACCAAAAATTATCAATAACATACTCATAAAAAGTTTTTAAAATGACATAAAAGCAAAGAAACGTGATTTAAATTTTTTATCGAAACAAATTCAGATGCTTAACTCAAGGAGTTGGATGTGTTACTGATGTAATCACAGTGGCGGATAGATCGAGAAGGGGGCATACCACTCAAAAGGCCTAGAGAGAGAAAAATAAAATAGTAAAATGGCAGGAAATATACAAATAACACAAGAAAAACTGTAGAAACGTCTCAAACGTATAGAAAAATAACAGCGCGTCTTCTCCTTAGCCTTTTAGTTACTATTGGGAATGTGTTCTACAGAGGCATGAGACAGTTCATATCTCTTTCTTACTCCGCTTCACAAGCGTTGCTACGGTGACTTCCACGTTTTGGAGTGTGGCCGACGCAACTAGAAACAGTGTTGAAGGAGTAAGGTCTCTCACTAGATGCCAAGCGACTGATCGTGGGCCGATGTGACATTTCGCGCAATTACAGTGTGCCCGAAACAAGAGAATAGTGTATGGATCGCTTAGATGCGCCTCAAGACGGCGCGGTTAATAAGTACTTAAGAGAGAGAAAATATCTAGAAAGAATAAGAAGAAAAGATAAAGGAATTTAATAAAAAGAAAAAGTAGAAGATGCTTGAAACATATTTTGTGAAATCCTGTCGACTCTTCAGTCCTAGACAGTAATGTTTGTATGTAAGCGAAAGTTTAATTTGTAAATCGATATCATGCGTTTGTATTTTAATTCTATCTGTTGACATCTGTATCATAGAATAAAAGTGTAATACTTTATTCCTTCGTCGTTTTGCAGCTGTCAATTCCACGATTTTAATAACAAATTATGGCTATTTTAAATTTAAAACTAAGAAAAATTCATTAACAATTAAGCTAATATTTTAATTTTGTTAAAACCATTTTTGATAAATAATATATATTATATTTGTGTTTTTATACGTATATATTTTACACACACACGCAAATCCCCCCCCCAAAAAAATTCGTCTCTGGATCCGCCCCTGCATTATGTTTCGACGTCAGGATGCGTCGTGTCTGACGCCCCAAGTAGGGAGTCCGGCGGACAGCGGGCTGCCTTCTTGCACCGGTGAACAAACTATTTTTTAAATGTTTTCTATGGGTGTCCCACTTTGAAATTTGTCAGATCTATACAAAATTAGTTTTGAAATACACAAGTATTTATATAATTAATTTAAGAGTCGACCTAAAGTAAAATTCGGCATATTAAATATTACAATATGTTTTAAATATTTAAATAATATGTTTACAAAAATTATAATTACATCACATGAAAGTACATCTTTTTAAGTTAAATTTATGTGTAATTTTCTTATTCTGTATAAAATAGTAATTCCGCAAAAAAATTAAACATTAGCGCGCGTTTGATTCGTTGGAAAAGTAAATTGTAATGTTTCTGAAAGGGGTGTTCCGTTCACTACACAAAGCCCTCGCGCAAAGGCGGGAGGTCGCTCCCTCCCTCCGGAGGCGGCCGCTCCCGCAGGGTGCGCCCGCCGCACCCAGAGCTTGCCACCCGCACCGCCGGCCTCTCCCTCCGCCCCAGCGGCCAACAACCCCGGCTTTTCCCGAAGGGGGCTGCAGCCTTCTACCCTTGAAATGGCACGTTCACTTGTGCCAGATCAGACTTACGAGAACCACCGCGATGCCAGGTCAGACTTACAAGAACCACCGCGAGAGGCACAGGCCACACCGCCAGCCCAGGGCCTTTTCGCTGAGCAGTCTCCGCGCTCACGAGCTCCTTTCATATTTTGCACTTCGCGCACGTAAAACTGATGCCCTCGGCACGTGTATAAAGTAGTTGTGAACCTGCCATCAGCGGGTACTACAGTGCGGTACGGACAGATCCGATTCACACCGTCAGTCACCTGCTGGCGAGAGACCGTGTGTGCCGCACGCACTCTCCTACTGTCAGGGCCCACCTAGGGCCAGGTCCGTGGTCAAACTGCGGGACTCTCCGTAACCAGCGAACTGTGTGGGACGCCTGCATTCCCGCTTTGCCCGGGAGAGGAGCAGCTCTGAGGTCCACGCATGCCGCAGCCACCCAGCATCAGGTATTCGGCAAAGCCGTGTGCCCATGGACGTGTAGTGCGACCAACCTTCACGGTGATAAGTAACATAGAAGTAACGAACAACCATTTTATTTCTGTACAATTAACATTTCATTTGTCATATCATCCCATCCACGAAGAACAGAAATCTAATATTAATCAATAGTATGTGCAATGAAATTCTCGCAATTTTGTCATCCTCCACCTCCTCCCTTAACCAGCGTCATCCCTCTCCCCCCCCCCCCCGGGCACCTCACGGCCCGGTGTGGTGTACAAAATACTTTGTATAGAGAAGGGCCTTTCAGTCCGCTAACGCATCCCTTCCCCCGTTCTAGATATTCTTCCCCCTTCTCTGTACACGGGGTGGGATTAGAAAAAAAAGAAAAAAATGCGTGCCACCTATTTTCAACCCTAATACTCGTAAAAAAATGTTCAAGTCGCTAAAAAATAGTGTTTTGCGAGTGTGAGATTTGACGTGGAATAACACGTATAAGATGTATATTTCACACCTTGAATTCTGTTACTCAAATAATTAGACATCCAATTTAATAATGATCACTGAATATCCATTTTATTTAATTCGACTAATAAAATATCATGGTTGACCGTGTCGAAAGCTGTGGTGAAATCAGTATAAATCACGTCAATTAAGAGTTTTTGATTTAATTATTCAAGAAGAAAGTACTAAAAAGATAATAAGTTGGTAGTCATAGAACGCTCGTGTTGCTGATCAATCAATATAGGATTCAGTAAAGTTGAGAGGTGTTTTTTTTGTGTGTGTGTGGTGTGTGTGTGTGTGTGGTGTGTGTGTGTGTGGTGTGTGTGTGTGTGGTGTGTGTGTGTGTGTGGTGTGTGTGTGTGTGGTGTGTGTGTGTGTGTGTGTGGTGTGTGTGTGTGTGGTGTGTGTGTGTGGTGTGTGTGTGTGTGTGGTGTGTGTGTGTGTGGTGTGTGTGTGTGGTGTGTGTGTGTGTGGTGTGTGTGTGTGTGGTGTGTGTGTGGTGTGTGTGTGGTGTGTGTGTGGTGTGTGGTGTGTGTGGTATAATAGATTCGAATAGTTTAGAATTATAATAGATTAGAATATTTTTGCGCCAAGATCAACAATTAATAAGTTATTATGCAAAATTCAAAAAATGCCTGACTTTTTAGCTAACAAAACTTTCCCCAAAGTTTTTCGAGGTAGATAATTTAAGGTTTTCTCACTAATAACAATTTTAAAAAATTCAACCTCACCTTTTGCAAAGCAAAATGACTTATCGACTGCACTACAGGAATCACAGAAGTATTTTACCTCTATTATATTACTATTTACCTCTCTAAGGACATTTAAATATTTTGTATGTTCTCCAACGATATAAATTTAATCTCAACGGCTCGATCTAGAGAATGTAGTTTTGAAAAACCTTGTAACAGTGCAGTCGACAGGTAGGGATGTCCATCGCCATCAACATCTTTAGCAAAGGCATTTTCGACGAGAAATATGTTTCCAATAATGTACTTTTGCAATGTTGACATTTTTTCAATTTTTGAAAATACAGAGTTCAGCAGTAACGGGACTAAGCCCCCTTTTTTACCGTTCTAGGACATACATGAGGAAAACGTAAAAAATACAGCCGTTTTGGGGGAAGAAATGTTTAAATTGCCTGTATATCACACAAAAAGTAGCGGAAACTTCTAATATTTTTGAAAATTTTGAACATGTAAATGGGCATTCATGTAAAGTACCCCCAAAAATATAAATAACCTTTCAAACTGGCAGGGTCTCAGATTACCTTAAATTGATTGGGGAATTTCAATTCTGGAGAAGAGCTGCTGATCACTGACAGATGTTTTCCCGTCAATTGATTTTTCAGTAACAAGGTCCCACTAAACACGCATTCTGACTACACCGTGTTAGAGGAGGTAATTTACTATACATAACAGCATTATTCGCCCACTTTTTCATTACCAGAGCCCGGCAAAGAGTTTTTCTGACGTGACTTCACCATTTTCCAGCGCACAATTACAATACTTTCTCTTCTTACTAAGTAAAAATTAAAGTTAATACATGTATTAGGTAGTGAATTTTTGTCTACTTTAATTTTATGCATGAAGGGCGTTTCGATAAAGCGCATAGTTGTATAGATAGAAGCAAAAAACTGGAAAAGCGAAATTTTTAGGTTTTTTTGCAATTTGCTTTGTGAATCCGACATTTTTCAAGGTGGCAAACCTCGAGTTCGAATTCATTTGCACAATAAACATACAGAACCAATTAGAAATATCAGGGTTTTTTCTTTGACTGGATACCCAGTGATGGACTAAAGGGAGGACTTCCTTTTGTAAACCGTCATCTCATGTTGGCTCTCTGAATCAACTTTGGGCCTACTGAGCACCCACATGCTTAAGTGTTATGTCCAACTCAAAGGTCTGGACGTAAGTGGAGATTCAATGTGATCTCATCTCGCGCTGTGGTTTGGCAGCACCATGGGCTGTGTGAAAGGGCAAAACATATTTCCCCTTCCCTTTTCAAATCCCAAGGCGACAAATAATGTCATTTCTATACAAAGCATTTTGATATTCAGGCATTATTGACATTTGAAGAGGAATCGCCTGAAGAAAGTGTATATTTGCACTCCCATTACAACCTGATTCATGTGATGACAGAGCCGAGCATGCTGTATTGAGTTTCTCACCAAGAATTGGTTGTTTTTTGAAATCGCGTATAAATGGGCAGTTGTTTCATTTTTATTTTTAATATTTTGGACAATTTAGAAAAGTTAGTTTAGAAGAACAGATTGCTGTTGTACAGAGAGGACATCCAACCCTAAACCCAATGGAGTTTTTTTTTATGCGGTACCAGCAAGGAAGGGAAATTGCAGTTCTCTATGACGTATGATAAATTACTCTGGCTAACAAACACAAAGTTTGAACAAAGACAAATGTGTCTGCATTACACCATGCATTCTATTTTCAAATTGAGATACGTTTGATCATGTACTGGCATAAAAATCACGGTAATATCTAATTGTTCACTAAAAGTAATACTTTTAGGTAAAAGCATTGATCTAGCATTAAGCAAAGCAGCTAAAGTTTCATGTGCAAACACAATGAACCGTTAAGTAAAATCAATGTTTTGTCCAGTTTAATTGACCTGGTATTTTTATTTAAATGACACCAATAATTTAATGAAGTGGTATTACTTTTTGTAATACTTTGTAATACTTTTTGCAATTTATTTTACACACGTTTGTTAATTTATGATACTTTGTAAGTTATGTTACACACTATACATCTCTTTGTAGCACATACCTTCAATTCCCAATCTTTTGGTGTTCCATTTTTTTGATGCTTGAAGCACAGGTTCTTTTGTCTTTATTGAAATTACTCGCTCTTGAACATCAATATCTACTACATAAAACTTGAAAAGGCCCAGCCACAGTTCACCCAAACTCATTTTGTTTTTAGTTTCCCATTTATAATTACTTGGAACAGAAGGATCTGAAAAAAAATGTACATGAACATATTTATTGTGGAATTCAGAATCTCCTATAAAACAAAAAAGGAAGTATGCAATTTAATAATTTAAATATAAATGTTATGAGAATATGTACACACACAAACACACACACACACACATATATTCATAAGAACACAATATAGTCAATAAAATAAAATCTCCCCCAACCACAGTAAGATCATAGGCACTTTATGAAAGTGTAACCCCTCCAATTTCTCTTTTTAAAAAATATTACAGTAATAGTATCTCTGCAAATAACTTGTTTGAAAAGATCAGTCGATCAATTTCTGAAGTGTAACACAGGAAATTAATTAGTTAGTTCAGAAGTAGATGAAATTACATGAACCTTTGATTTAACTTACTAGCAATCAAATGAAAATAATAAATAATTTGTACACTACAAAATGTCAGTCATGCATCTACTAGACACACTCAAACACCAATAACATTCTGATCATATATCCATATATTCATTCATCCTGCTGCACCACGACACACAAACAGTAAAACCTTCTCTCTCTCTCTCTCTCTCTCTCTTTTTATATATATATATATATATATATATATATATATATATATATATATATATATATATATATATATATATATATATATAGTGTAAAATGCAGGAAAGGCTGGGCGAGTACTTTCATTATTTACTGAAATAGAAGCTCTGTTTTTACACCCTCGCTCTTCGTAAGAAACGAAAGCATGCGCCGGAATCGGCGAATTTCTTTAGAAAATCTCTTATTGACGGGCCCTGGTACTGAAAAAGTGGATAAATCATATTCCCATACATAGTAAATTACTTCCTCTAACACGTGGTGTAGCCTGAATCCCTGTTTTATGGGTCTTTGAAAAAACAAAATCAATCGACGGCAAAACGTCTGTTTGTCCATCTACTTTTATCCACTTTTTCTGTATCTGTACAAGTTTTTCTGTCGAAAAATCGCCGTTTTTTGTCGCAGCATTACATAACTTCATCTGCACTAGGTATAATACGTATACGAGAAAGTAAAAGAATCAAATAAAATAAATGTTAAAAATATATAAAAGACGAGAAGCACTTGATTTTTAAAGCTGTAAAGTGCGGGAAGAGAATGCATTGTAAATATAGGCTTTTCGACGGGACCAACGAAAAATTACGTAAAAGGCAGGAAAACGTAAATTGCGGGAATGTGAAAACGGGGTTTTACTGCAATCACATTCACACACGTTTCCTTTCTTTTTTTTTTTTTAAAATGTTCAAGGACAATTTCCACAAGAAGGTTCAACCAGTATTAATTGTCTGTTCATGATTAAACCATTCTTATTGTAGGTTACAGGGGATTGAAATTCTTAAGTATGCTGAGCATTGTAAAGGTGTTCAAATTGTGAAATATTAAAATATTGATATAAATAAATATATTGAAAAGTTAAATGTATATTACAATGTCCCTTATTCTGGAGAGTGGAACTTAAAAATATAAACGTTTTTAATGTTTAAATGTTTTGATACGCTGACTGATGTTGGCTATTAAATTTCCAAATTTTATAACAAAAACCTTTATTGCATAGGGTTTTAAGTAGTGAATATTAAAAATAACATTTCCTGAAAGACATTTTATTTATTGATTTATTTACCTACTATTATTTACAATCTATTTACTTAATTATCAGTTTGTTTGTTTGTTCATTAATTTTCTTTAGGCTTAACAAGAAAAACAAATCCACATTTATCATCAAATACATTTGTATGAATAAAAACACTCGTTATAATATCATCATCATCATATTATTGTTACTTTATTGTAATAAAAGTTTGTACATGATTAAATTAGGTCGAATGGAAAAAAACTGGTGGGGGAAGGGGGATGGAAGGTGGTAGAAATGAATTATGAATTTTACAAAGTTTTAATGTAAATTCATACACAACCACTAACATTTGTGTAAATGGCTGGGAGCTGAGGATACTAAATCGAAACACACTTGCTGGTTTATTTATTATGCCAGGGGTGCTTGGGAGGGAGGTATAGGGCTTCAACAAACCGCAGATGTCAGTGATAACTTGATATATCATAAAACCCAATTAAGTGATTTGTATTCTTAAAAATAAGTCAATAAGGCTGTCTAAAAAATTGTGAATCAAATGTGTTGAAAGTTATTTTATTTTGCTCAGTGTCAACTTTTCTGCTTGCAAAATAAAAAGTCACTTTTACCATTTGTATCATAAACTGCTATCATAAGAAACATAAATGAAAAATCCTTTATCAAACAACAAGACAGCTGGACACTATACATCTAGCCCTCCCCAGAATAAAAAAAAAATCATGGGTGAGTGCACTACATAGCATACTATAGCTGAGCTGTTCAGTTTGAAAGAGAATGATGATAATGGACTTTAACATTTTAAGCAATATAGTTAATATTCTATTTAGTTTAGTTGTGCAGGACAGTGTGTGTGCATGAAGAACAAGAAGTATATGAAACATAAGTATATAACATAATTCTGAGTTATTTTTTCCTACAAACAAGATTCAATAATGAAATTATTTAAAAAAATATATAAAATGAAAATAAATGCATTAATCTCACTAGAACATTCAATATTTTATTAATGATAGACCAAGTAGATACAATAATACTGAACAAATTATTTAGAAAGAATTCACTATCATTATTTCATGCACCTTCATATTTGCATGTCTGTGAAGAATAGTAGGCTTTTCATCATCAGAAAGTGAAAATTAGGCCTATTACTGAATTGTTCATTTACCATCAGAGGTTCATGTCCTACACAATCTGATTTATTGACAGTGAACTTCAACCATTGCTATCTCCACAATTTTCTTCACACAACTTTCAGATACCTTCCAGTTTATCTGCTTATGAACATATTCAAAATTAGCATGAAAATATGACTATATCAAAGGCTGCATTCTTCCCAAAAAGTTTACTATGTTCCATTTGTCATTAACAATTGGAGTGAAAAAGAATCACAATAAGGAATCAATTGAAGGATCTTCATATTGGCATGGGTTTAGGGGTCACAGGTCTTTAAGCCCCCGGCATGAGTCGGACAGCCCCCTTTAAGCATCCAGGTGTAACTCTCACTTTCACTCCCAGATGTCGGCCTCAGTAAATTATATCCAAACTCTCTGGTTGGGGGAACATGGGATCTCGTTAGTATGGGAAATTGTAGGAAATATTTAATTTTGCCTGGTACCTGCCAGGGTTCTTTTTCACAAGTGAAAGTATTTTTTTGTTATTGACTTTCATGCCTTTTTTTCAATTTTTATTTGTATTAAATCTAATAATTTGAAAATGAAAATTATTTGAAAACAAGTTAGTGTGCAATTTCTCTTTCATTTTATATAAATAATACTCTTAATTTTTTAAATAAATAGTGCATAATGCAAAAAGTATAAAAATGAATGTCAAATATTTAAAAATGTGCAAATAAACCACTCAAACCATGACTTTGCAAGGTTTCTTAACTATACAACATGAAGTACTGATGTTCCCCAAATTTTTTCTATGATGGAAAAATTTTGATTTTTAATACATAAATGTGCACTTTGGATCTCTTGGCTACTTATGTACTCATAATACCGAGTGTTTATTTTATCGTTCGCCGACGATTCGGGCCGCGTTGCCGGAGGGGGGGGGGGGGGTCTCGGTCGCCGGGCGAAACGCTAACTGAACTCCCGTGCTGACACACGGGAACTATTGCTGCACTTATCTTACCTCAAAGATGTTGAAAGCTGTGTCCTTCGCCTCGAGTGCATTCTTGGCACCTACGGAAGATATTCCGATTCTCTTTTCTAATGAAGCATGATACCATGTGAGTTCCAACAGACAAAACAAGTTCTATTGGAGTGCAAAAAACTCTTACCTGCTCCACAAGAGTAGTGTGCGCTGAGTTCCACAATAATTAATAAGGACATTTTTTTCAACACCACCGTTACTGTTGATGTTTACATAAATTAGATATTGACATTATTCGTCGAACAATTGACGCTACAAGAAAGGCTATATTGTTACTTTCAACATGATTCGGAAACTGCTCACACTGCTGATCGATCCCTGAACTTTTAAAATACTGTTTATAGTGTCGATCACTTCGTCGTGTGTTATTGTCTAGCCTACCTGATCTGAACCCTTGAGAATTTTTCCTTTGGGGGTACTTGAAAGATCAGGTGTATGCAGAAAACCTGCATTCGGAGAAAGCTCCGGCACTCTAACATGAAGAGAAAATCACAGTAATTCCTTGAGACTTACTTCAAAGATAAATCAGAATATGTTCCGGAGGTGCAAAAAAAGCATTCGTGTCGGACACCGCTTTCAACATCATCTTTAAGGTAAGATAAGCGCAGCAACATTTCCCGTCAGCACAAGAGTTGGGTCAGAGTTTCGCCCGGCGACCGAACCCTCGCCTCCCCACGGGATGCGGCCCGAATCTTCTGCGAACGATAAAATAAATACCTGGTATAAAAACAATATGCCAAAAACAATTATATAGCAGATATTAAAAAAATGTTAAATAATTTGTTATAAATTTTATAATTATATAACATTCAAATATACATGTATGTCAAACAATGTAATGATAAATATTAATTAAATATTAAAAAATATACGAAAGATTATTAAGAACTTTTACAAATACTATATGAAAACATTTGGCAATTGTATTTGTACACACCAAAATACTAAACAGAATTAAATTAAAAATGTACTTCATCTATTCCAGTGGCTACAGTAATGAAACACGTGTAATATTTTTTGGAGATATACAAGAAGGAACTTTTTATGTACTTTCATTAATACATTTGTCATCTGCTGAATGTTCCTCAAACAAAGAAACTTTAATACAGATTATTAGGAAGGAAGGATGACAGGTAGAGAAAAAGTTTGAACAAATAGTCCTGAGATTCTTACACGGTTAATTGTTGGTTATGAATTGACTGGTTCGAAATCCACAATTTTGTAAAAGTTAATCAATTTATTGAACAGGCAAGAGAATAAAGCTGCTGACTGAAAATTTTTGAAGCCAGGGGAATATCTTAGATTGAATTTAAGTGAATCTCAATATATTTGAGCAACTATTCAGAATTTAAATATATATGCACATTTGATGCAATCATTTTGATAGGAAGTAACATATATTCATTAACAAAACACAACCTATTAGTACAGAAATTCACAGTAACTCATACGTAAATGTTTTTGTTGTTGTTTTTTCTTTCATTTTTGTTGAGCCATAAGAGAGATTCAATGACAATAGTATACACTAACTAACACTCATGAAAACTTTTCTGTCATTAACAAATGATGAAATTTTTTCATAATCTTTTTCTAAATCTATTCCACTTAATCTGGAAACTATCCTTTCATATCTCATTGGATTGAAGTGAAATAGTATTTGGAAGCACCATTAAATAAAAACTTATAGTCAATAATCTGAATCAACTTAAGATAATTAAGTGCTCTCTATTAAACAGTGTGCTTTATTATAATTGTGTAAACTAAAGAAACTACTGATATGGCCCAGAGATTATCAGTTACTCTGGAGCCCAGAGATTGGAGTTTAAATCCAGAGTCTCCAGGGCCAAATCAAAAGGATGGTATTTCCATGAATTACAGGTCCAATGGTGGTGAAGTAGTTTTCTTATAATTACATACAATTTCAAAATATTCTTCTCCTTGTAGCAAAGGTGAACTTCTTTGTAACTCAAACTTATTTTTAATTCTACATATGTTTAGAATGACAAATCAGAAAATACGGAGAAAGCAAGACTGAAAAAAGTAAATTATTGCTCTTAAATTGACCTCATTACTGCGAAGACAGAAAGAATCAAAGGCAGGTAATAACATAATGAGCCCTACAAGCAACATAAAAAATAAAATATTTGGGAGATTAGACCTGCAGAATAGCATCCATCTCTTTCCACTTGTCACAAGCTATATAGCTGTAACTACCAACAAGCTACTGAGTGGTAACTACTATCTAGGCAACTGGAGCAATCAGACACGGCTGCAGAGAATTTGTTACATTAAACACCAGTGGTGCTACAACTATGTTCTTGTATTATTGGTAACACTACATTATTGGTAATGTAAATTTTAATTTTGCAACATATATTCTACTAACATTTCACACATCACTTGTGTTGGTACATGGAACCCCAATTAATTCAAATTTGGAGCCACGCTTCGAATAGTTCAGTTTCTCTGCTCTTTGAAGGCGTTTTAGAAGATCCTACATTTCAAACTTCCCGCCGCGGAGATCAAAAATCGCGCGAATTCCTTCCCAATTGACCGAATACTCATTTTTTGTTCAAGGTTCTTTGAAATCGATTGTCAACTGCTTTCAACTAGTTTAAGAAGTCACTTGTACATCTCACCACCTGGACCGTCGCGACGACAGATTAACTCATTGTCAGATTTCCCGGTATCCAATTTTTTCCACATCAGACGCGACGAGCTCGCATTGTTTGAAAATCAGAGGAACCGCGAGAAGTTTCGTAGCGATCGTGCATAGAAGCTAAGTGAAACATGTATTGGGCACATGGAAAGTTTGGTTCGGTACGCTGCCAAGCAATCCCCAGCACATTTCTGCAGTTTCCGTGATCCCAAACGCCAAAACGCGACGTGAACAAGCACCAAGCGTGAAATTAGAAAGGAAAACGTTTATTTTCGTCCAGACAGAGGTAACCATGACAATCTCTTCAACACTCATTGATTCTTTCGGCAAAGTAATTATCTTTGTCAATTGTGTATCTTTTTTTCAGAACTCGTCTGATGAGAACACAAGGCGATGCTCGTTGCAGTTTCCGCTAATGCTCTCCCAATTCATCTAAGCAATATTTCGCAGCCTCAACAACTTGATAAATTCCTAAACAAATAAAGCACATGAGGAATAAAAAAATACACATTTCAATTGTTTGAAACTTCAAAACTTTCAATGAAAATGGCTTTCTGACATTGGATTCAGTGTTTTATATTCTAATCTTACTAAAAGCATAAAGAGGTAAAACAAAAGAAAAATATTCACCCAGGTCGCGATTCAAACTCGAACGTGAGGGTGAGAAGTTAAGATGAGTTTCTGAACACTTCTGTACTTTATGTAACCACGTTATAACTTGCATTTATAAAGCTATAATTAATTTCGAGTCATTTTGGAGAACATTTTAAAATACAAGGAGCGTTCCGAAAGTAATGCAATTGAATTTCCCGCGTCGCTCCTATTGGTAGGAGTGGAATTAGACCACTTGCAGTAGGTGGGGGGGACGATTAGCTTTGCTATGAAACCGGCCTCAGTGCTCTGCAAGCTGTGCAAGCGGCAGGACGTCAGTTATCGTGAATCTCTGCGCGCCGACCGTGTCACGGATAGAAATGGAATCGACGACCAAGCAACGTTACGCGATTAAGTTTTGTGCTAAACTGAAAAAGTCTCTTGAGGAGACTTACAAGATGATTCGTGAGGCATAAGGGGACTCTGCTCTGACCTACTCTCAAGTTTCGAGGTGGTTAAAGGCCTTTAAGGAGGGCCGGGAAGAGGTTCACGATGAACAACGTTCTGGGCGTCCGTCAACCAGCAAAACCGACAACAATGTCTTTTTCGACAGCAAAGGAATGATCCATATGGAGTTCGATCCTCAAGGACAAACAGTTAACGCTGCCTACTACGTGGATGTGCTGGAAAGACTCCGAAAAGGGGTCGTCAGGACGAGAAAAGACATCTCCACTACCTGGCAACTCCATCACGGCAACGCGCCTTGCCATAACGCGCTACGAGTCCGTGAGTTCCTGGTCAAACATCGGGTGCCAACGCTTCCCCATCCTCCCTACAGTCCTGCCCTCGTCCCAGCAGACTTCTTTTTGGTCCCTCTGCTTAAAGCGGCCCTGAAGGGAACCCGTTTTTCGTCCATAGAAGAGATCCAATCAGCCGTGACGAAGACCTTGCGAGAGGTCCCCGAAAACGCCTTCCAGAGCGCCTACCGTTCATGGCAGAGTCGCTGGAAAAAATGTGTAGAGGCCCAAGGACAGTATTTTGAAGAATTTTAAGTGTTTGTGAAAATATGTTCAATAAATTAATTTAAAAAATAATAATTGCATTACTTTCGGAACGCTCCTTGTATCCTAGGGGCTTCACATAAAGTACCCCCTAAAATTAAAATATCTGTTTCAAATTCAAGGGGGTCATGACACCACCAAGATTAATCGGAATATCAATTTTTGTTCAGTTTAGTGTTACTGCTGTTGACAGACAGATGGATAGATAGGTTTTACAAAGGAACTTATCAAATTCTCTCCCACATTACAGCTGCACATGCCTTTATGCTAAAACCTGGATTTACGTTTTATATAAGAGCACAAACATGCTTTGTTCAAATGATTTTTTATATTTCAAAAATCATTAGCTTTTCCTAAATATATAGGATCTTTTTACAACATGTACATGACAACCTTTTATAAATTTATTTATCTATATTACTAATAATTTCCGATGCAGACAGAAATTGAAAGAAAACTATGGAGTCTCCAGACATGTGACAGGTGTCTATGGTTTCATCAGATATACAGAAACTTGAGAAAAATACCAACAACGAAACAGTTTTGATTTTGACTGAACAATGCAAATATTTTATAGTATTATCCCACCTCTCATACTGCATATACTGTCTGAATATATCTCAGACTGAATTACACCCACTTCAGTGTGTCACTGCTTACAACACAGCTAACATCATGCAACATCAACGATGCAGGAAGAGGTCACCCACCATTAAATATTTACTAAGCACTTTTTGCAGTATGGAACAGCAACCTTTTTTATATTCTTGGAGTACAAAGAACTGTAGATACACTCTATATGTTACTGGAGTACTTGTGAACACAGTTTTTGTAAAATATTTAATTTATTGCTGGTTTTGTGACAGAAATTTTTTTTTCTTGGGAAGTGTGTTCTACTTTTTTTGTAAAACCATTTTGTGTGGTTTTGTTCAACACCATTTTTGCTGTTGTAGGCCACTAGTTGTATTACAAAATCATTATTTGTAATTGACTACATAAAGCAAAAATATATCACTATAGATATTCTTACACAAGTTGTAATAATGGTCATTCATGGAATGTTCACAAATGATATTCACATCAATCTCAATAAGTTTTAATAAACACCATTATAAAATACCCCCTACTCACCCATACACCCCATAGCACAAACAAACACACACACACACACATAAACACACACACACAAAACTAAGGCCACGAAGATAATAAAGCTTAATGCTCACTTGCTGTCTTTTCAACATACATTCGGTATGTGACCGACTTCAAGCATGACAGACATGGGGCTGTCTCTCAGAACACTTCTGAGCAACTTCTTAGAGGAGTCATCAATAAATTGAGGTAACAGTGGAATCTCATGACAAATGATGCTTGCAAGTGTAGAGGCCTTGTTCTTTGAAAGGTAGGAGAAGGTAAAAATACTTCAAAAAGAAAATCATTATAAATGAAACAACATAGCGAGACCCAGACTGCACTATGTCAGTCAAGATTTCAAATAGTTACTGCATAAAATATAAAAAAGGGAGTTTAATTTTAATTCTTTACATTGTCAAAATCATTCAATAGTCATTGCAAATAGATAGCACCTTTCTCTTGCAAAACTAATATAAACTCTTTTAGGATCACATTTTTTACGAAGATACTAAGTACTGAAATAATGCTTCGTATGAAGCTAGCAAATAATGTTTTTGATAGTAATTTATTTCTTCACTAGAATTGAATTGAGGTATGAGGACTTTCTTATAGTATGACAACATATTTTTTTCGCAAATCCCTTTTGTGTATAAATATCGTCTCAAATTATTTACTTTGACAACTGGAATTGCTGCAAAAATATAAAAACATATTCATCCTACCTGACAGATTCCAAGGATGTATCACACCAAGTTCTATCTGTTTACCTATTTAAAAATAAACTGACTGAAACCATAACATCTTAGTAGTTGTTTTTTATTTGATAGTGACAATGCAGATAATATTTAACACTTTTTGATAAATTCCTCTCAAACTTTTTGTGGTGACGTACCTAGTCACAAAACTTGAAGATAAAAAGTGATGGACAGGGATTATTCTAGTTATTTTTATTTGTTTTATATTCAATCACTATTCAATGATTAACATAAAAATACTGAATACATTAATAAGCAACCTTAGTACTGATTCAGCTTGAAAAAATATCCAGGAAATTCCATATTATAATAAAGTATTATCTATAAAAATGGATTTATAAATCATTTGTTGGTTGATAAATTGTTTACATATGGTGTCTTATTTCCACCAAAATCACAAGGCAAATAAATACAATTTGGCAAAAACCCGCCTGCAGAAAAGAGCAACATCATATTCACTTTAAAAATCCATGCCAACAATTTTAAATGGAAAACACATTGATATTTGGCAATCAAGATTGTTAAGTGGAACCTTTAGTTACAACTTGTGTATTTGAATGATTTAGTTCCCAGTCATGAAATTTAAACATTATGTTAGGTTAGACTCTTTCAAGCATATTTGACTTTTTTTGAAGATGTAAAATTGCTTGCAAAGCAACTATATTGGTTGTAGGTGTTGTTTGCCGTTTCCAAAAGCAGGAAAATACTTGTACGTGTCACCTTTCAAATTTCAAAAGAAATACCAATAATTCGTTACAAAACTGCGTTAAACATTTTTTTAGAGAACATTCATATAAATTGTATTACATACTCTGAATAACACAAGTTCATGATTGTCACTTGTGAAATGAAGTGTTAATTACATAATTCTTCAAAAGAGTCATTTCAATGTAAAAGAAGAAATGCAATGTACTTCTGAAGAGGAAAACCAACTGGCCCAAGTTTCAGAATAAACACTAGGACCCACCAATATATAATACACAAAATGAGTTCATAATTTCCATATTAAATACAATTTCTAGGTACAAAATAATAAATCTAACCAGCTAAAACACATATACAAAGAAAAAACATTTTCATACCGAGTACTTCTGGCACAGCTGATTCTTCTCCATAAATTTCATGTTCACTGAGCACTGGTAAAACTGGATCTTCCAATTGTTGCAAATAATAAATTACAAGTATTGGGAAAGCATGTGCTGGTAGTGTCCCACATTCAATTTGGTCCAAACAACACAACTAAAAATACGAAAATTAGAAAATCATTCTCTGAATACATAATAAAATAGACAACTAATGAAGTCATCAATACTTACACAATACATACTTAAGTGAAAATTAAAAAATTAAAAGATTATAAAATGAATACAATATATAAATGCCACTTCACAAAATAAAATAAACAAATACATCTATTCAAAAAGAGTATTTTGGAACAAATCTACAACCAAAGAAAGGGGTACATGCTTATCAAAAACTTGCAAGATTTTTTCTTTCTTTCTTTTAAATAGAAACATTTTAAATACACTGTAAACTGAAAGGGACTACATTCAAGACAGCTAATAATATCTGTTAACGTGAAACAAAAGTACAAATGCTGCCATACTAAAATACAGGAATTCATGAAGAAAATGAAGAGAAAAAAGACAAAGAAACTGCTGAAAATCATAGTTTTCAAAACCTATATGAAAGGTTTAATTTGTCTAACATAGTGAAATCACATTAACTCCAGTCCTTATGCATATACTCTCCAGGTGCACACAAGAACAGATGTTCTCAGTATGATACATTACTCATTGATCATCTGCCACCAGCCCACTAGTTTAGAATGAAATATGCAACTTTGTGCAGTCTTCATTTCTTCAGAATTTGTCACATACAGTGAAACCTGCGCAAACAGCCACGTTGATTAAGCAGTGGATCTCTTTGAGGCCAGTTTTTGGTGGGACCAATTGCTTTTTCCAGTAGACATATGAAAATACTTCCCAACTGTTCGGTCTACCGCCACCTTCCCACAATTCACAAGACACAGTTATTTGTGCTATAAACAGCAAAAGCATCATAATCTGGGTCACATGATGCCAATAAATGACATTTTTATTTCTTGAAATGAAAATGGCCATACGTAATGCTGTGTACAAAATTATAATGTATGCAGCTCATTTGTAATTTTGCTTTATTGCATTCATACAAATTCGAAAACTTGCTCCTAATGCCACTCGTACATATACTTGTGCAAGAAAGCAAACCATTGTGAACTAATTGCTTAATATACTATTAAAGTACAAACATGGTACTTGCATATTATTATAATATAATTTTCAAAGGCTGCAACACTGGCACAATTTTAAAAAACATGTACTTTGTGTTACAAGTCTTATATAATATTTTATAATCATTACTACATTAATTATTATCATACCATCATCATTATTACATTACCATTATTGTCAATACTATTACTGGAAACTTTTTAACATCTTTTTCTCAAAATTTAATTTTTGAAGTTAAGCCAGTATTGCAACCCATGATCCATACAGTGATCCAAATACATTTCAAAATGTATGTAATTGTACATGATGTCAAAATTATATGTAAATATTCTGGGAGTTTTCTTAACCTGTTAATTGCCCAGCGCATTTTAACCATACTATACCATGAAACAACTGCGCCCTTTCTTATACTACCCCAGTGCCAACGTTGCTTAGCACTCTCAAGTAACAAAATCTGTGCTAGTTAAATGTAATTCATCCACACTGTGTAGTGATATGTAGTTAACACTGTTGATAACAAGGAATTCACTAATTCATGGATAGGTGGAAGTATCACTATCAAATATTTTCACACTAAAAACATTTCATATGAGGCCATACAATCTTGTAAATATTTCATGAGGCTATGCATATCGGCACACCCATGTGCATACCCATGCACCACAAACACACACCTTGCTATGATATCATATGCTCTTACATGGCAGAGAGAATGTGTTTGATCTACCAGTAACTTGTGGACACTTTAAACAGCTACATGATTGAGCCTCTGATCTGTTACTTATGAATGCAGATAATTCTTCAGTCTTTGCAGAGCACTAAAACAGCACTCATTATCACAACTAGAAAATTAACACAAACAATAAACCTCACCAACACTTTAAAATTAGGGAATAAGTCATCGAGTTTCTTTTTCCATTAAAATTTAAAAAATTGTTGTGTTCTTTAGATTTACATTGTACAAAGATGACAGAATTCATGTTGTTTCATTAAAAATTGAACATCACTTTCAATCAATGAATGGAGTCACCACATGGTCTCTCTCATTTTTTCAACATTCATATGAAAGGCTTCAAAATATTACTGACTGAATAGTTCTTCCAACAACAGAATTTCATCAAGGTCTTTACCTACAGAGTAAACATCTCTACTATCTTCACCACTTATTGCACCAGAGCTTTTAATATGTACAATTAGTTGTTTAAACTCTGCGGTCTCATTTTTCTCAACCAGTAATTTAAAAAATTTATTTTCTATACTAGTGGTGCTAGTAATAAGCACTTCTATACTAGCAAGTTTCTTGTAATAATTATAAGGGCTAAGTATCATAATATTGCAACTTTTTTCTCACCAACACTTCACCTTTCTCTTAAAAAAATCTCTTACCAAAAGAATGTCCAAGAAACTTTAACATAAATTCTTATCTCCAATTTTTGAAAATTAAGTGTTTTAATGAAACTGAAACGTGCAACAACTCAATTTTGTTTTGCACTCCCTTGTGTACAAGAAATAAATAAAATTGCATATGCCAGGATTTGAACCGCAGTCCTAGAATTTATCAGGCCAGCATACTACCACAACCACACAGCACTTGGCAACATCGATGTTCCATTGGTTGTGATGCTTCAGAAAATTCTCTCAAAAAGTGTAAAAACTACTTGTTCTTTGAAAAAAGTGCACATGAAACGATTTTAAGATCTAATTTTGAGGAATAGAATGCGTTAGGAAAGAAATTATCTTTTTTTTATCAAAAAGCATCCACATTTTTTCACATTTTCTCTATTTTTCAGTCCCTTGATAGCGTAATGAAATGAGACTTTCAGAATATAACAATACCTCTTTTCATATGAAGAATATCAGGCAAAAACTTCAAGCGGTTTGTAAGAAAATGTGATTTGAACGTTTCCGAAAAAGCAACGTTTAGAGCTCTGTACACTTGAAAACTTTTGAGATTTTGATAAACTTCATAATTAAGATAATGATTTATAAGTATTAAAAATCATAAGCAAATAAATGAAAATAGGCGAAAACTAGTGGGGCTGAAACAGCACGTACTTTCTCACACGTACTTTCACTCAAATTCCCGTAAAAAATACTCAAATTTTTGAAAAATTGTACATCACCTTATTTCAAAATCTATCTTTAAGGAACAGATTTCATTAAGGAAAAAAATCTATCTTAAATATTTTAGATGTAGACAAAATATTTAACTTTTGCAATTTTCGAAAAATCAGAGTTTTCAATGAATATGAGACCTGTACCATTCTCTTAAACATCCTTCACACTATCAAACAACAAAATTTAATCAAAAATGATGGAGTCATTTTTTGAAAATTTGGAATGTGTACAAGGGGCTTCATGTAAATTACCCCCCAAAATTAAAATATCAATTTAAAATTCAAGGAGTTGTGATATTAGCCAGATTGATTGGGGATTATTAATTTCGGAGAACTTTTATTTTACGCCCAATACTGCATTTACATATTGAAATATAATCAATGGATTTAATTCCAAACTCTGGAATATTTGTCTAAATTTTCTTACGTAATTCTTCTTTTCTAATTTGCAAGAATGTTTTTACGCACATAAAATGTTCTTTGAACTTCATATGAAAGTAAGCGGCAACACTGAAAAGCTACAATTTCTTTTGCTATGTAATAGTCTGCGATTCCTATCATAAAACTGCACTTAATAATTGTACAGTTTCAAACCTACAATTAGTTGTTCGATATTCTTAATTTTTTATGCTCCAAATCGCCTTACTGGTCCCAATGTATTGTTGAAAAAGTCTGCTACAGAATCGAATTTTACTGAAGTGGTTACCTTGAGATAATGTTTTAGAAGTATGATGGTTATCTCAGGAAGAGGAGAGAGGGGAGAGAGAGGAGAGACAGAGGGGGAGAGAGAGACAGAGGGGGAGAGAGAGACAGAGGGGGAGAGAGAGACAGAGGGGGAGAGAGAGACAGAGGGGGGGAGAGAGACAGAGGGGGGGAGAGAGACAGAGGGGGAGAGAGACAGAGGGGGAGAGAGAGACAGAGGGAGAGAGAGAGAGAGTGTGTGTGTATATCAGGAAGTGTGTATATACATATTTCACCAAACAGTCAAGATATAGAGTATATTGTTGGGAACATGATATTTATATTTATATTACTTGCAATGCATTGCAAATATGCTGAAATATGCACAATAAGATTTTGTTAATTGATTCCAAACAAGAAATGAATGTTTCCTTCATGAATATCATTATATTTAAGGACCAAAAACATGCAAATATACAAAATCCACAACCTAATTATAATAGATCATTTGAAGCATTTCTGCTCACAGATGCAAATACATACTTACAGAATATACTATTGTAAATATTATCAACATGCGAGATATTAAAAAAAATAAATAAATAAATAAAATTTTTAAAAAATGAATACTTTTTGACAATCACACGATTCAAACAAAATAGTCCTGATGTCATGTGATTTAAATCATTGTTCTCCATCTGCACATAAAGTGCACATAAAGCACATAAAGAAAACATTTGGTGCCTGGATTGGATTTTCTTTTTTAGGAAATCTTGTTTAAGATTTGTGGACAATTGTTACTAAATTATCCCAAAACTACTAATATTTAAAAAAATCTATGAAATTTATTTTGAGAAAAATCCTGAGTACAGGTAAAGTGCTAGAGTTGTTCACATATGGACATGTGGAATAAAACAACATTTTTTTCGGTATTAGGGACCCTCAAAATCAGTATTTCTGTTAAAATCTCCACCTTGATTTTAGCAGTATTAAATAACTTTTCTCTGTACTATGTAAATGAAAATGTAAAAATATGATAAATTTTAAAAAATTAACACACATTCAACACTTTAATTATTAACTTTAATTATGTTATATTAATTTTTATGAATACATGGCTTGTATGAAAAATGTCACATGTATAAAAGCGGAATTTCCTTTCTTTCCTTTTACATTACCTTGAGTAGTTAGACTTAATCTTGTTTTGCAAGAGATTGCACGATTAAGGTACATGCTGATTATGTTTGCATTAACCAATGTGGGTGGAACAAATCAGAAGAAGGGACAGCTTCAGGCATGCTTTGGACTTTCGTCAGATAGGGTTCACATTAACCAACACAAGATGGTTGGGGTAGGCGTACATTGCGGTGAGGAGAAATTTTGCATGAACATTGCAGGAGCAAATTTGTGATTAACAGTAATCAGACTTGGTGGGACGTTTCTGAAGCTATTGGGAGACAAGGTTTGTAGTTCAGAGTTCCACTGTGTCAGTCATAAATTTTTATTTACAAGATACTACCCTCTCCATCTATGAAGAAAATAAAGACAAACATTTCAACTGTATTATTAACATGCACACAAAGGAACAAAGTCGTGCATAGATCCTTGGCTGTTCAGGAGATGCTACATCCTAGGCACAGTTGCCTAAGGGCCCTGCAACCTCTCTCTGGGGAAATGCACAACTTTTGAATGCATTTCGTCCTGAGGAAGGTCACAGTATGATGATCGAAACATTGGTAACCGTGCCTAAGACATGGTGTCGCTTGGACAGACGAGTATCTATTGACCCTGGCCATGGAAGCCTATGCTTTCAACCTCATGCATATATCATCACACATTTTTTTTTAATCATAGGGACAACCAAGGTCATGATCACCACATAGTCATCCTTGGGATGCAATGAACATTCACATACGAAAAGCGAATATTTCAATGTTGTTGTTATTCAAGTCAACATGGTATTTTCTGACAAAATGCAATCACCAACTCCTACAGAACTGCACCCATAAAGATTATGCTAAGCCCTGGTTAAAAAAGAAATAACTAGTCATGCCACAAGAGCATATTATCACTCAAGGTATTGGTAATGGATACTAATTCTGCAATAACTACATATAATAATATATATAAAATTGCAACTTCTACCAACTCTTCAACCCCAACAAAACAAAATAATAACAATAATAATAATAAATAATATTTTTTTCAAAATTCAAGTTTAAATGAAAAATGGCTTCCTGTCATTGAATTCAGTGTATTGCACTCTTTTCTTACAAATGTTTAAAGAAGAAATATTTGCCCAGACTGGGATTTAAATATAGCACATAAGTTCAATCAGCAAAAATTGTTCTTCAATGCTATGGATTCTTATAATACGCATTGTGTCATAATTGCTATAATAGATTCTTGAAATTGCAGTGATTCTAACTCGTCACAATAACTCGAAATTAATGTTTTATTTCTTAATTCAAGATTATGCAAACATTACTAATATTTAAAATGAGTGTACATACGAACAGAATGATAAGAACTCTTAATATTGAAGAATAGATTACACTAAGAAGCATATCTCTATCTTTAATAATAATAATAGGAGGGTGTCAAAACATTCTGAAATGCAATTTTAGAAATTCCAAAAGTTTATCTGGAATTCAAATGTATGCCATTTTCACAAATGTAATTCCATCTATTCAAGCAATAAATTTAAAGAAAAAGTTTGAGCAATTTTTGACATTTTGAAAATATCCCAGGTACCCCCAAAAATTAAAAGATCAGTTTCAACGTAGAGAGGCTGCAACATGTCCAGGAACAATTGACAAAAAGCATTTGGTGACAATCCTGTGTACGGTTTAGGTGCTCGCAGACAAACGGAAGGGCAGATGGGATTCTTTGAGGTATAAAAAAACACTTTGGAATCAATAATCCCAAAAATATGTATTTTGAGTATACTTCGAAAGAGAGATAGTAAGATACTATGCATATAAGGAAGGAAAAACTACTATGTACACATTAGTGACCCACAAAAGTGTTTTCAGTCAAAATATCAAAACCATTCCTGCAGCAATATACTACATTTTCTATTTAGAATATACAATAAGATGCAATTTTTTATGCGTCAACAATATTGAAATAATATTCAATAACAATAAGAGTTGCCATTACAATTTTTAAGGAAATATATTTCTTTCCTACAAATTTCAATAGCAAATATGATATATATATAAAGTAAACGTAACAAAATATACTTACATGAGCCCAATATCGAAAAGCTGTGGCCAGTTCCAAAGCTCTTTGATCAAGTGAAAGATATTTATGTAATATAAGAGCAACATCACAAGCATGGGCATTACTGAATGTAATAGTACAAGGAAGGTTTGAGCTCCCATCTTCAAATGCTATTGAAGGAATGTCCGCAGACATGTTAAAATTCACATTTCTGAAACATACAAATTAACAACAACATAAACAAGATTCCCAAATTATTTAAAAATGAGGAGATAATGTGACTACATTCATTTTACTTCTGTGTGTGCGAGTGTAAGAGAGTGTGAATGAGAGAGAAAGAGAGAGACACACACACACACAGACAGAGAGACACAGAGAGAGAGAGAGAGAGAGAGAGAGACACACACAGAGAGAGGGAGAGAGAGAGACACACACACAGAGAGAGAGAGAGAGACACACACAGAGAGAGAGAGACACACACACAGAGAGAGAGACACACACACACACAGAGAGACACACACACAGAGAGACACACACAGAGAGAGAGACACACACAGAGAGAGAGAGACACACACACACAGAGAGAGACACACACAGAGAGAGAGACACACACACACACAGAGACACACACACACACAGAGACACACACACAGAGAGAGAGACACACACAGAGAGAGACACACACACAGAGAGAGACACACAGAGAGAGAGAGACGCACACAGAGAGAGACACACACACACAGATAGACACACACACAGAGAGACACACACACACAGAGAGACACACACACACAGAGAGACACACACACACAGAGACACACACACAGAGAGAGACACACACACACAGAGAGACAGACACACAGAGAGAGACAGACACACAGAGAGAGACAGACACACAGAGAGAGACAGACACACAGAGAGAGAGACACACACACAGAGAGAGAGACAGACACACAGAGAGAGAGACAGACACACACACAGGGAGAGACATACACAGAGAGAGAGCACCTGTGTGGTGCCGGGGTTTTTGTAGAATAGCGCCACGGGACCTCCCCCTGTCGTAAAAGGCGACTAAAAGGAGCAGCTGTCCGCTGCCCTTTCCCCAAATATCCCTACTTTCCCACCTAGTTTTCCTCCCATCCCACAAGATCCAATAGGTGGACTGAGTAGCTTATGGGATCTTGCTCCCTATCCCTACGAAAATTCCTTTCTCACCCTCCTTCCAATTCCATTTCTGCTGGCGGTAGCATATAAAACGCTAAGGGAAGGTCACCCCGAAAATAAACCAGTGATGGGTATGAGTGAGCCTCAAAACTTACTACCCCAAGCGAGTCGAGCGTTGACGCCGAATCTCGCCACCGATTCTGATCGGGTGAAAGCCCCGATAGTCGGTGCCGGCTCCATGGATTTTGGGGGGAGCCAAGCTCACAAGAGTGTCCGGGAGGAGAATAGGAAAGTGAAGTTTCTGGAGTTGGGGAAGAAGATCGGGGATCTCCTGAATTTTGTCCTGCCAAGGAATAATGTCCACGGGGAGATAAAGCGTATGGTGAGCTCCATTAGAGCTGACTTTGACGAGATGGTGGACATGGAGGAGTCACTATCGGTAATTAGCTCGAAGACAGTCGAGGCGGAGACGCAGACTTCACCGCAGACATGGGGTGTCGAATCCCGCTGGTTATGGAGGGCCCTCGACAGCAGCAGCGGAGTTGCAGCCTGCGGGGAACAATGTAATTGGTCCGAAGACTGTTGAGGCGAGGACACGGACTCTGCCGCTGACGTCGGGCGTTGGCCGGAATTCTGATGACCGTGGTAGGCCCTCGGTGGCTGCGGCGGAGTTGCGAACCGCAATTAATGATGTGATTTGCCTGAGGACGGTGGAGGTGGAGACGCAGGCTCCACCGCAGACTTCTGATATTGGCCCGAATGCTGATGATTGTGGCGGGCCCTCGACAGCGGCGGCGGAGTTGCGGACCGCAGTAGGCGGTGGACGAACTTCGTCGCGGAAAGTGAGACAGCTGAAATCTACGGCAGTGGCAGAGAAGAAGCTTTCAGAGTCGGTGCAGGGAAGGAACATTCAACATGCTGAAGTTCCTCAGGAACTGCACAAACCATCTGATGAGACACCATGCCAAAATCATGAGATGGATTGGCATGTCGCAAGAAGGAAGAGACAGAGGCCGCCGAAGCCGCGCTCTTATCGCCCCGAATGCGTTATTGTTAAGGCAAATGACGAAGGCCCTTCCTATGCTGACATTCTAAGGCAGATCAAGGGCGACCCATCTCTGAAAGATGCTGGTGAGAACGTCGCAAAGGTGAGGAGGAATGCAGCTGGATACCTGCTGCTGGAGTTGCGGAAATCTGCAGCAGCCTCCGAGATATCTGAAGCTATTTCCAGAAAACTGGGCGAGTTAGCAAGAGTAACGACACGGAGAGACGAAATGACTCTCGAGATTCGCGACCTTGACGAGCTGCCAACGGCGGCTGAAGTGCGTGAAGCTGTAAGCGGGGAAGTGAAATCACCTGTTGAGCTAGCAAGTGTCATATCCGTACGGAAGGCCTACAGAGGCACACAAACTGCAGTGGTCCGTCTACCGACGGAACTAGCCAGGAGGGCATTGAAGAGCGGCCGAGTTCGCATTGGGTGGGTGAACTGCCGCGTTAGAGAAAAAGTAATTGTGCGGAGGTGTTATCGTTGTTGGGCGTTCGGACATCTGGCACGCGACTGCCAAGGGACGGACAGGTCGAAATCCTGTCACCGATGCGGAGAAGACGGCCACTTACGTCAGGCCTGCAAAAGCCCTGAGGCGAGGTGTGTGCTCTGCAAAGATAAGAGGAACCACCCGACGGGGAGTTTCACGTGCCCGGCGTATCAAGTAGCAATGAAGGCAATGGATAACAGAAAATGAGAGTTCTCCAGCTAAATTTAAATCATTGCGAGGCGGCCCAGGACCTTCTGCAACAAACGGTGAGAGACCTTAAGATCGATGTGGCGATTCTTTGCGAGCAGTACAAGAACATGGAGGGCCCTACTTGGTTTTCAGACAGGTCAAGTCGAGCCGCGATATGGACTTACGGTTTGCGTCAGGTCCGGGAGGTCATAACTGTACCATCGACCGGCTTTACCGGGGTTGAGGCAGATGGCATATACATTTACAGTGTATATGCACCCCCTAGTCTCTCAATACCCGAATTCGAAACGTTGCTGAACAGACTGGTGGCCGATGCACGAGGACGGAGACCCCTTATCATCGCTGGCGATTTCAACGCATGGGCTACAGCGTGGGGCAGCAGGGTAACGAACCGAAGAGGAGAGGCCCTTCTAGACCATCTAGCCTCACTGGACGTTGTCCTAGCAAATACCGGGAACTCTCCAACCTTCTCTCGAAATGGCGATAGCTCCATAGTCGATTTGACATTCGTGAGCGAGTGCATTGCTCGCTCGGGTCTAACCTGGGTTGTGAGCGACCAATACACGCATAGTGACCATCATGCTATTCTCATGGAGATGGGTAAACCCGAGAAACGTCGGACACTGCACCAGCCCAGTCGCAAGTGGAGCACAAAAAAACTGGACACGAAGGCCCTCGTCGTCATGATGGAAGATGTGACCATATCTGAAGGACCACCGGAAGAGCAGGCAGAGGAACTCATGACGCATGTTGTCAATGCATGCGATGCCTCTATGCCGAGGTGCTCACCAAGCGACCGCCGACCACCGGTTTACTGGTGGAACGAAGAAATTGCTCAACTGCGCAGGAAATGCATCAAGAGCAGACGTCTGTGCCAAAGAGCAAGGAGCCGGCCTGACTCTGAGAGGTTGCGGGAACAACACCGGAATGATCGCAACGCCTTGAAAAAGGCCATCAAAGCGAGCAAACGTCTCTGTTGGCGTGAGCTGTGTCGAGAGGTTGATGAGGACCCATGGGGCAGGCCGTACAAAATTGTTATGACCAAGCTGAATGGCGCGGTCAACATGTCCCCGACCTGTCCAAACCTACTGCAGAACATCGTGGCCACTCTCTTCCCGTCCCAGACGGAGACGAACCACGCAGTCCCGATACATCGACCCACGGACGTGCCCCCAGTCAGCCCAGATGAACTTCGGAATGCTTGCCGCCGGATCCGGGACACTAAAGCTCCGGGTCCGGACGGAATACCAAATGCGGCTCTGAAGGTTGCCATCGAAGCTCGCCCAGACCTCTTCTTGGGCGTTCTAGACAGATGCCTGAGGGAAGGTTCCTTCCCGCGCTGCTGGAAACGACAACGGCTAGTGCTCTTGCCTAAGGGCAAGAAACCACCATGCGATCCGTCATCTTACCGCCCGATTTGCCTGTTGGACACAGCAGGTAAAATCCTGGAGCGAATTGTGTGCAGCAGACTTGAGACCTTCGTCGAAAGCAACAGCGGCCTTTCCGATAACCAGTTCGGTTTCCGAAAGGCGCGCTCAACAGTGGAGGCAATCGGTAAAGTGGTGAGCATTGCTAGAGAGGCCATATCAGGAGCACGCTGGAGAAGGGGCACTAAGAAGTACTGCGCCGTCGTGACCTTGGATATTAAAAACGCCTTCAACTCAGCGAGGTGGAGCTGCATTCTAAATGCCCTTCATCTCCTGGAAGTCCCAGTGTACATCAGGACAATCATCAGCGACTACTTCAAAGATCGAGTCCTGTTGTACTACACAGATGACGGTCCGAGGCGCTATGACGTGACGGGTGGTGTTCCACAGGGGTCGGTTCTGGGTCCCTTACTTTGGAACATCATGTACGACGCGGTACTGATTGGAGTTACCACATGGCGCGGAGACCATTGGCTTCGCTGACGACGTGGCGCTCGTCGTAGTGGACAAGCACCTGGAGGACGTTACCCTCGTGGCCAACCGCTCCATCGCGATAATTCGCCGGTGGCTGTCTTTGGTCGGGCTGGTCCTGGCCGATCACAAAACTGAGGCAGTGCTGATTACCAGCAGGAAGACACGGGAGACCATCACCCTCAGAGTGGGGGGACATAAGATCCAGTCCGGGCCACACCTGCGGTACCTCGGCGTATGGATCGACGCGCGTCTCCATTTCGACGAACATATTCGACTCGTCAGCCAGAAAGCGGATGGTGTGATCTCTGCCCTGTCGCGCATTATGCCGAACACCGGTGGCCCCAGGCAAAGCAGGCGGAAGCTCCTCGCCACCGTGGTTAGCTCGACCCTGCTGTATGCAGCGCCCATTTAGGCCAGCACCCTGGCAACAGCAGCATACGCCAGGAGGACCATATCTGTCTACCGTCGGAGTGCTCTGAGAGTGGTCTGTGCGTACCGCACGGTGTCATATGACGCCGTATGCGTAGTAGCAGGAATGACGCCTATAGAGATTCTGGCGGACGAGCGCTGACGGATCTACTATCAGGGAAGACACGGCTCGCGAATAGAAGCCCTCGCTGCGCTGGATGAAGAGAAGAGGGAAACGATGAGACAGTGGCAAAACCGCTGGGACGCAACGCTGAACGGCAGGTGGACCCACCGTCTTATCCCACGGATCAACGAGTGGGCGTCGAGGGTTCACGGAGATGTGGACTTCTTCGTGACACAGTTGCTGACGGGGCATGGATGCTTTAGAGCGTACCTGCACCGATTTAAGCTAGATGACGACCCGACGTGTCCAGCTTGCCCAGGACAGGAGGAGGATGTGGAGCACGTGATGTACAACTGCCCGCGATTCTCAGGAGAAAGAGACCAGCTGCAGGAAATCCTGCAACAGCGCCTGACACCGGAGAACACCATCCCATTGATGATGTCCACGGAAGGCAGATGGGCCGCAATTGCGACGTACGCTGCCCGGGTCATGCGACGCCTCAGAGCTGAAGAGCGTGCGAGAAGTGAAAGCCATTAAAGGCGTAAAGGAGGAGGGCTAGAATAGCCCCACCACCCCACCTAACGAAGTAATGCCTGACGGCGGTTCCGTAGGTGGGGCGAAGGAGGACGTAGGGTTTTAGTGGGTATTATCCACGGATGAGTCCCACACGAGTCGGCCCAGATATGTGAGCCTGGGTCGATAGTGCGTAAATGCATTTCCCCCGTCGTTATAAAAAAAAAAAACACACACACACACAGAGACACACACAGAGAGAGAGACACAGGGAGAGACACACACACAGAGAGAGAGAGACACACACACACAGAGAGAGAGACACACACACAGAGAGACACACACACAGAGAGAGACACACACACAGAGACACACACACACAGACAGACACACACAGAGACAGACACACACACAGAGACAGACACACACACAGAGACAGACACACACACAGAGACAGACACACACACAGAGACAGACACACACACAGAGACAGACACACACACAGAGACAGACACACACACAGAGAGACAGACACACACACAGAGAGACAGACACACACACAGAGAGACAGACACACACACAGAGAGACAGACACACACACAGAGAGACAGACACACACACACACACAGAGACACACACACAGAGAGAGACAGACACACACACACAGAGAGAGACAGACACACACACACAGAGAGAGACAGACACACACACACAGAGAGAGACAGACACACACACAGAGAGAGACAGACACACACACACAGAGAGACAGACACACACACACAGAGAGACAGACACACACACACAGAGAGAGACAGACACACACACACAGAGACAGACACACACACAGAGAGACAGACACACACACAGAGAGACAGACACACACACAGAGACAGACACACACACAGAGACAGACACACACACAGAGACAGACACACACACAGAGACAGACACACACACAGAGACAGACACACACACAGAGACAGACACACACAGAGACAGACACACACACAGAGACAGACACACACACAGAGACAGACACACACACAGAGACAGACACACACAGAGACAGACACACACACAGAGACAGACACACACACAGAGACAGACACACACACAGAGACAGACACACACACAGAGACAGACACACACACAGAGACAGACACACACAGAGACAGACACACACAGAGACAGACACACACAGAGACAGACACACACACACAGAGAGATAATAGCATGATGGTCACTATGCGTGTATTGGTCGCTCAGAACCCAGGTTAGACCCGAGCGAGCAATGCACTCGCTCACGAATGTCAAATCGACTATGGAGCTAACGCCATTTCGGGAGAAGGTAGGGGAGTTCCCGGTATTTGCTAGGACGACGTCCAGTGAGGCTAGATGGTCTAGAAGGGCCTCTCCTCTTCGGTTCGTTACCCTGCTGCCCCACGCTGTAGCCCATGCGTTGAAATCGCCAGCGATGATAAGGGGTCTCCGTCCTCGTGCATCGGCCACCAGACTGTTCAGCAACGCTTCGAATTCGGGTATTGAGAGACTAGGGGGTGCATATACACTGTAAATGTATATGCCACCTGCCTTAACCCTGGTAAAGCCGGTCGGTGGTACAGTTATGACCTCGTGGACCTGACGCAAACCGTAAGTCCATATCGCGGCTCGACTTGACCTGTCTGAAAACCAAGTAGGGCCCTCCATGTTCGTGTACTGCTCGCAAAGAATCGCCACATCGATTTTAAGGTCTCTCACCGTTTGTTGCAGCAGGTCCTGTGCTGCCTCACAGTGGTTGAGGTTCAATTGGAGTAACCTCATTTTTTCTGCCGGTTCTTCGTCTGGAGTGCCCTCTGATAAACCGGGCACTTCGGGCCGCCAGAAGTGTGGCTGGATTCAAACTTCGCAGAGCATAACATGCAGTGCGGGTCCTTTTCGCAAGTCTTCGCCACATGACCCTCTTCGCCACACTTGCGGCAAAGCTTGGTTCGGTCAGGTCCCTTGCAGGAACTGGCACAGTGACCGAAGTCCCAGCATCGGTAGCATCTTAACGGCGTAGCCTTAATTCGAATATGGCTTATCAGCCAGCCAATTCGAATTTTCCCGATGGTTGCAGCCTTCCTCGCCAGGGCCGTTGGTAGGCAGACCACCGCCACCTGCGTACCTCTGAAGCTAGGCCGCAGTGCTTTCACCGCTGTCTGGTCAAGCTTTGTCTCCAGCTGCTTTTCCAGCGCGGCGCAGATCTCCTCCCTGGTTGCGAGCTCATCGAGGTCACGCAGCTAGCTCCACAGTGGTTTCCTCCCTCAGTGCGGTAACTGTTGCGGCATCTCCCAGTTTGCGTGATATGGAGCCCCTCAATTCATCTACCTTCCGACGCGCGTCTCCATTTCGACGAACATCTTCGACTCGTTAGCCAGAAAGCGGATGGTGTGATCTCTGCCCTGTCGCGCATTATGCCGAACACCGGTGGCCCCAGGCAAAGCAGGCGGAAGCTCCTCGCCACCGTGGTTAGCTCGACCCTGCTGTATGCAGCGCCCATTTGGGCCAGCACCCTGGCAACAGCAGCATACGCCAGGAGGACCATATCCGTCTACCGTCGGAGTGCTCTGAGAGTGGTCTGTGCGTACCGCACGGTGTCATATGACGCCGTATGCGTAGTAGCAGGAATGACGCCTATAGAGATTCTGGCGGACGAGCGCCGACGGATCTACTATCAGGGTAGACACGGCTCGCGAATAGAAGCCCTCGCTGCGCTGGAAGAAGAGAAGATGGAAACGATGAGACAGTGGCAAAACCGCTGGGACGCAACGCTGAACGGCAGGTGGACCCACCGTCTTATCCCACGGATCAGCGAGTGGGCGTCGAGGGTTCACGGAGAAGTGGACTTCGTGACTCAGTTGCTGACGGGGCATGGATGCTTTAGAGCGTACCTGCACCGATTTAAGCTAGATGACGACCCGACGTGTCCAGCTTGCCCAGGACAGGAGGAGGATGTGGAGCACGTGATGTACAACTGCCCGCGATTCTCAGGAGAAAGAGACCAGCTGCAGGAAATCCTGCAACAGCGCCTGACACCGGAGAACACCATCCCATTGATGATGTCCACGGAAGACAGATGGGCCGCAATTGCGACGTACGCTGCCCGGGTCATGCGACGCTTCAGAACTGAAGAGCGTGCGAGAAGTGAAAGCCAATAAAGGCGTAAAGGAGGAGGGCTAGAATAGCCCCACCACCCCACCTAACGAAGTAATGCCTGACGGCGGTTCCGTACGTGGGGCGAAGGAGGACGTAGGGTTTTAGTGGGTATTATCCACGGATGAGTCCCACACGAATCGGCCCGGATATGTGAGTCTGGGTCGATAGTGCGTAAATGCATTTCCCCCGTCGTTAAACAAAGAAAAAAACACACAGAGAGAGAGACACACAGAGAGAGACACACACACAGAGAGAGAGACACACACACACAGAGAGAGACACACACACAGAGAGAGACACACACACACACAGAGACACACACACACAGAGACACACACACAGAGAGAGACACACACAGAGACACACACACACACAGAGACACACACACACAGAGAGACACACACACAGAGAGACACACACACAGAGAGACACACACAGAGAGAGACACACACAGAGAGAGACACACACAGAGAGAGAGAGACACACACAGAGACACACACAGACACACACACAGAGAGAGACACACACACAGAGAGAGACACACACACAGGGAGAGACACACACACACAGAGAGAGACACACACACAGAGAGAGACACACACACACACAGAGACACACACACACAGAGACACACACACACAGAGAGACACACACACACACAGAGACACACACACACACAGAGACACACACACAGAGAGAGAGACACACACACAGAGAGAGAGACACACACACAGAGAGACAGACACACACAGAGAGACAGACACACACAGAGAGACAGACACACACACACAGAGACACACAGAGAGAGACACACACAAACACAGAGAGACACACACACAGAGAGACACACACACAGAGAGACACACACACAGAGAGACACACACACAGAGAGACACACACACAGAGAGACACACACACAGAGAGACACACACACAGAGAGACACACACACACAGAGAGACACACACACAGAGAGACACACACAGAGAGAGACACACACAGAGAGACACACACACAGAGACACACACACAGAGACACACAGACACACACACAGAGACACAGAGACACACACACAGAGAGAGACACACACACACAGAGAGAGAGACACACACACAGAGAGAGACACACACACACAGAGAGAGACACACACACACAGAGAGAGACACACACACACAGAGAGACACACACACACAGAGAGACACACGCACACAGAGAGAGACACACGCACACAGAGAGAGACACACGCACACAGAGAGAGACACACACACAGAGAGACACACACACACAGAGAGAGACACACACACACAGAGAGACACACAAGAGAGAGACACACACACAGAGAGACACACACAGAGAGAGAGACACACACACAGAGAGAGACACACACACAGAGAGAGACACACACACACAGAGAGACACACACACAGAGAGAGACACACACACAGAGAGAAAGAGAAAGATGAGTACGGGCGGGGTGAGGATCGTGCGGGATGTATGGGGGGGGGGGGGGATTGAGAACAAGAGAAAGATGAAATCTGAGTAACAGGTAAGCCAGACCGAGTGTGTGGCGTAGCAGTGAGGAGAGAGAGTGGCATCTGCGTGCGAGTGAGAGTGGATTGTTTCTAAATTAATAATATTCAAATTATTAAATTCATATCCTATTATCATGTGGATTTTAAATGCTCTTTAGGGCATTATGTTCAACTTATGGAACACACGTTATCCTTCCCCATCATTACGACATGCTGTTGTATGAATTACCATTGTATTTTCTGTTTTTTCATACATATACTAAAATAAAATTATTTTATATTTAAAACCTGGTAAAATTTAAAAAAAAAATGGACAGAACTGATAGGTATATTGTGATTTAGACGTATTCTAAGATACTCATGTTTCTGGAGAACCTGGTCGATAATAATTATTGAAGTAGTATAATGTTAAGCTTTACTGCAAAAGTACATTTTTAAATAGAGTGATCTTAGTAGAGAGTTTTTAGTTTTGTAGGAATGTTTTTGGTTCCGTCCATCCTTTCGTGGAGACGTTCTTCACGGTCTGCCTCTATTTTCAGAAATCTGCTTCGTCTGTTTACATTTGTGAATTGCATACTGGACCTGCTTTTACGAAACACAGTTCTTTTGCAATTTTTTTCCATTGACTCGCCTTTTTTCCACATGATAAAAATCACTTGTCGTTCTGTCTCAGTGGTGTGTTTCGCAGGACCCATCTCGAAAGTTCAATAAAATACCTAATGTTAGAAAACTACGTGTACATCATGAACAATTCAAATAGAATCGAAATTGCAGGCCAATGGTTCAAATCATATTAATCAAATCATAGCCAAATGGTTGCCCTCCAGCACACCAAAGAAAACAAAATCTCCACATACTAATCATGCCTTCAAATGATAAATTGTAGAGTCCAGCAAGGACCCATCCTTGGGCCAATACTATTCCCTATATACATAAATGACACGCCTTTGGCTTTAAGGAATAACAAAATAATTTTGTTTGCAGATGACACAAACAAATTCAAAGCAAAAACACAACAATCATTAGAAAAAGAAACTCACAAAACTTTGCATGCACCAGTAAAATGATTTCAAGACAACAAACTCATCATAATCACCAGCAAGACAGTCTCTTTAAATTTCATGAAACCCCGATCTAAAGAAAAACTCACAGCATTTGCTCATAAATAATAACTCTGTATCGATATCTCATGAAACTACCTTCCTTGGTCAAACAATTCAAGAAAACCTAAAATGGAATACTCACATCTCAAATCTTAACAAGAAGCTCACCAAATCTTGTTATGCCCTATACACCCTCAGGTCAAGCTCCAACATTGAGACACTTCAAACAATGTATTTTGTAAATGTGCACTCACACCTAAAATATGGAATAATATTCTGGGGAAACGCCCCTGATAGCACTCACCCATTTATACTCATTACTCATAAGCTGGAGTCTTGCAAACCCTTGTTCAATAAACTAAGAATTCTTCCTCTACCATGCATGTATATATTTGAAATAGCGGTCTTCACAAAGAAGATTCTCATGGAATTCCAATATACACAAATTCAACACTCATCAAAAGGATATCTTACATGTTCCCTATTCTGAAACTACACATTATCAAAAAAGTACCCTATAGAGGGCATTACTCTTTTCAACAAACTAGGCAATAATATTAAAGACATACACACAATTCATACATTTAAAAGTAAATTGAAAGCTTTCCTGCTTAACATGTTCTAGGCATAGCACGACCTGCGATGTAGAAGGACAATGCCTGACCAAAATTTGTTTCCTTCACTCTAGATTAGCTAGATGCATTAGGTGCTGCAGTATGACTAGGTGTACAAGCAGGAGAAGAAAAAAAAAGAAAACTGGTCAAAACCTCCCTCCTCACCATTTCAAGATCTAACATAGAATGTATTAATACTGTTAAATTTTATGTAGTTGCTACCATAATTGATATCAGGTACTATTTTAATAATAATATTACTAATACATTCATCATGGAGTTAAACAAGGTGACACCCCAATGGGGTGATAAGTACCTGAAGACATTGTGAGGACAATGACACAGTGCTGCCTAACAGTGGCTTCCCCGCTCACCCCGGACTTCTAAGCCTTATTCGGAACCAATTATCCGGGAATGGATTAGCTTCCTATTGCCCGTCTGGAAGAGGCCGAGGCCAAAGATTTGTGGCACGCAATACATACTACACGCTACATACTATACATATGATGCGGGTCGCCATGCACAGGAAACACATGGGTGTGCTTTACCATACAGAGAGGGCAAGAGAGGAAGCACAGGATCATTAAAGGAATGGTGGTGATTTGTGAAATAGGAGATGGAGAAAGAAACACACGAAAGCCTTCTCAGCATACCCCGTCAAGTGGAACAGCTCGACGAGAAACGAACTACGAACAGATTCAGAGTTGAATCATGTAACAAGGCGGTTGGCATAGGTGAAGAAATTAATTCAAAATTAGCGCCGTACTTGGAATTCAATCATTTATAACAATTCGGTGGCGCTAATTAATAGCGAAGAACATACATTTCAAATCTGCCGCGTTCCAGAGGACGGAAATTCGTTTAATAATAATAATAATAATAATAATAATAATAATAATATTTTTATTTGGCTACAATTGGCTGATTGCCAGGTGGTAGCCATAACCCTACAGTTTTACAATATATGAGAATTTATAATTCAAAAACAATTTACCATATAAAAACAATTTACAATACACTCCTTTCGAGCATATACACTTAATATATAAACATACACAGACCTGTATACATCTATGGCACATATATACACCCATACACACACACACACACACACACATATACAGGTGAGGCACCTAAGTTGGCCACAGCAAATATCTCCGAAACGGTTTGAGATATCGGAATCCAGTTTGCGTCAATTTGTAGCAGATGACGGGGGAAACAACACATATCGTTTTCGTGTATGTACCATTTTTAATTGCGAAGATATTGACGCAACTTTATTTTTTTAAATGGAAGTATATATTTTTTTCAGCAGCATTATAAAGGTCTCAAAGAGAGAAATACAATGATATAGGTATTGTTAATATTCGAAGAGAAAGTGTAGAAAAAATGTGTTTTGCATTTTCTCAGAAACTACGTCATTCGTGTCTTTCCGAAACAGTTTTTCGGCAGGCGGAAAGTTTCTGCCACAGCGCTCTGCTCTAGAGAGAAATTGGTCGCTAAACTGTTCACGAGCGGGAGTTCACAGTTGTAGTAACTTGTGAAAAGGTGAAACATCTCTCAACACTTTCAGTTCAACGTTGGCTTTCGTAATGAAATTTACAAACGAAGAAAAACTCGACGCTGTTCTTATTTACGGTGAGTGTGGAAGGAACGCAAAGCAAGCAGCGGAAATCTACGCGAAAAGGTATCCGAATCGGAAGCGTTTGTCAAGAAAAACCTTGGTAAGAATATGCCGACGTCTGTTATCAAGCGGTGAATGGAATTCAAAAACACGTGAGAGAACGAAACCTACTACCGGTGAGGACAAGGTAGTAGATGTTATGGCATGTGTGGCTGCAAACTGCTATGTGGGTTTGCGAGAGATTGCTAGAGACTCAGGTATAAGTCAGAGAAGTGTTCTTCGTATACTTCACCGGTACAAATTCCATCCGTACCACGTTAGCCTTCACCAGCAGTTGCATGAAGGTGATTATGAACAACGTGTTCAATTTTGTAGATTTATCCTTATGTCACTGAGAGACGACAAAAGATTCGTAAACAGAATACTTTTCACTGATGAAGCGACTTTCACAAACCATGCACAAGTAAACCTAAGAAACATGCACTATTGGGCGACGGAGAACCCAAAGTGGATCCGTGAAGTGGAAAATCAGCGGCAGTGGAGTATGAACGTCTGGTGCGGGATCATTGATAATTTTATCATCGGACCGTACTTCATTGAAGGAAAAATGACATGTCAAGTGTATTCTAAATTCCTCAAAGAGACCTTGCCAACGTTGCTACATGAAGTTCCTTTGGAGTTGCGTCTTGGCATGTGATATCAGCACGACGGTTGTCCTGCACATTCTGCTGAAGTGTCAAGGGCAGTTCTAAATGAAACATTTGCAGGTCGCTGGATAGGAAGAGGTGGTGCGGTGAAATGGCCGCCTCGGTCACCCGATCTCACACCACTTGATTTCCTTCTGTGGGGAAATTTGAAAAATACTGTATACGCAAACATTCCTTCGACTCCAGAAGATATGAAGAGGCGCATTACAGAAGCTTGCGGCAAGATAACGCAAGAAACGTTCCAATCCGTGCGTCTGTCGCTGGAAAGGAGACTGCAAATGTGTATTGCCGTGGACGGTAAACATATTGAGCACATGACGTGAAGACTACCCCGCGTTCTATTTTATGGAATGTAAATTTCTTTTATGCGTGCTAAAGGTCTTATTTTTATCAATACTGTGTTTCATTGTTTTGCTCTCTTGTATTTACGTTCTTATGTTACTGCACTGGCTTGAAGCATACCAAACTTATTCTGTGTAAATAACTTGCTGTCAAAGGAATAAAATTTGTATTTCACAATGCAGAATGTCCCGTATTGTTCAATCAATTAAGATAATCAGAAAACGACCGAATTTACACTTAACTTGGACGCACTCATAAAATGTAAATTTGGTATTTGATTGTCTTAAATTATTACGTTGTTGCATTCCTATGTTCCTCTTCCTAACATATAATTCATAATGTATTTTTTACTGCAATAGATGTAGTATACAGGTAGTTTTAGAAAGTACTACCATTCAATACATTTTTAGTATGCCATTCTAATTACAAAAGAACAATATGTTTTACTTTCTGCCTCATTTATAGTATATCTACAGTACAATAAAGAAAATATTCAATTCTCGTGATAAATTTGTGACAAACTAAATTAATTTTTGATTTTTTATTAAATTTAATTAATAAAAATTGTCACTTGCAGGTTTTCGGACGGTTAGACGTCGGTATCACTTCACGACCCTCAGCCGTGGGCAGTGTTGACTCGCGAACGCGAGGTCGGATGTTGAAAGTTAGAAAGATAGAATCTGGCTACAAGCAATGCCAAACGCACTTTCCGTAAACAAGGAAAAAGTCTAAGGAACGTGTGCATCCGCGTCTATTACGTGCTACTTGACATAATGTATTTTTGCAAAAGTCTCTCGTCAAATATTAATAATATTTATATCATTGTATTCCTCTCTTTGAGACCTTTATAATGCTGCTGAAAAAATATATACTTCCATTTAAAAAAATAAAGTTGCGTCAATATCTTCGCAATTAAAAATGGTACATACACGAAAACGATATGTGTTGTTTCCCCCGTCATCTGCTACAAATTGGCGCAAACTGGATTCCGATATCTCAAACGGAGATATTTTCTGTGGCCAACTTAGGTGCCTCACCTGTGTGTGTATATATATATATATATATATATATATATATATATATATATATATATATATATATATAGTGGCGTCGCCAATAATAAAATAATTATTACATCTAATGATAGCTCCCGTCGAGGCAGAAGTGGGTCGAGGGACACTGCCTTCGCCGCGAAGGTCCTTTTGTTACGCAGCAGGGCTTGCCCCGACCGCATTCAGGCCCTATTAAGAGGCGACCCGTTTATTGCCCTCATAAAAGACACACTGGCCCCCTGGCCGAAACCCGGTCGGACAATGCACGCCCTCGCGCCCCCTCTTTTGCCACCACCCTGAGAAGGAATGCCAAGCCCCGAAGGAGTTTGCACGGGTGTCGATTAAGAGGAAGACACATTTACAACGCGTCGTGAACGAGACCTTTCTCAGCCGTCAACCGACCCCCCTTTCGAACAATGCCCGCCCCCGCACCCGTTGGCACGCGCCTTGAGTAAGGCACCCGAACCCCACGGGGGCTATTTACAAATTAAACACAGCAGGCTGCCGATAAGCCTTTTGCCGACCGAGATGACCCGTGAAATGCGCTCCTGCTTGAACACGTGTCCAGACAGCTGCGAGGAGCTTCTGGAACATCTGACAAAGGGAAGCGAGAGAGAGGAGAGGAGCCGTGTTAGACAGAGAACGATCTACGGAAAATTACAGGACAATTGCCACATGATTGGTAAATCAGAATCCTGCGACGCAGTTACCCTCAGCCAATGGGAAGCTTCGCCATGAGGGAAGGGGTAAACTTACAGAATTAGGAACATTTTGGGAGGGGGGAAGGGAGTTTTCTTGAATACGAGATGCAGAGAGGAAACTGACTTGCGATCGGAGCGCGACGGGGAAGGAACACTCCCAGAGAGAAGTACTTTTGACCGGAACGTTACTTGGTTACTTGATTACTTGATTACTTGGTTACTCGGTCACTCAATCAGATTGCTTACTCAGTTACTTACGATCGGGACGCGAGTTGGGAAAGACTTTCCCAGAGTCTAATTAGTTCGAACGCGACTAGTGGACTTGTCGCGGAGGAAAGTCGGGCGGGAGATCACTGGATCCCGCGCTATTTCCGCATCGGCCCGTCGGCCTTTGCCGCCTCTCGCGTCGGGCCCATTGATAGCCCACCGCATTACGTCAGCGCCCGTGGCCACTCGCCCGACTGAGCCTGCTCGAGTCGGCGACCTGGGACTGCCGCTGCCAGCTGAGAGGGGACGCGCCGCAGAAGGTCAGCGACCTGGGACCGCTCGCCGCCCCTGCCTCCGAGGCTGCCGTCCGGCCCGCTCGTCGAGACAGCACAGCCACCGGTGAAAAGCTACGAGGCGAAGCCGTCTCGCAGGACAATTTTAACGGCGAGAAATTGCTAGTGGCCGCGCTCAGGCCCTGCAGATCTTAAATGGTGAATTGCACGTTTCATCAAAGAGTAAGCCTAATATGTTAGCCTTAAGGGAATCAGCAATTAGTAATAAGGACAATGAGCTCACAGAGTAGAGTTAGTAGGAAACTTGCGTCGCCCTTTGCGACATGTAACTTCCCTGGCAGCTCATGGTGCCAGGAATAAACTATTATTTGTTATAAATGACTCTGTGCTATAATTCATGACCTCCCAACACTTCCATCCAGTCAAATTTCAGGAGCTGAACCTGGCGCCCTCCCCCGTGCTCGTTTACATTTGGCGCCCAACGTGGGGCTCGATTTGTATTATTAAATACCCCAGTACGCGACCCCGAGATTAAGAAGTTCGATTGCTCACGAAAATATTTTGTAATTAACTCTTTTGGTTCAGCTCCTTCATAAATTTTTTATTGCGACAGCTTAAACTGCAAGTTACCGCAATAAATGGATGGAAGAAAGTTGTAGGAGGGTTAATAATTTGTGGACCCTGTTTGATGTATTTGTTGTTTGTGTTTTTGTTTTTATTGTATTTGTACTGTGTTGCGTGTGTCGGTGTTTGCGTGTGCGGTCTAATAGTAAATTAATTGAACTAAAGAACTCAGTAAAAATGCTCGACGAATCAGGAGTCGATCTAGCAGGCTCAGACAGTTCGAGTGACCCACCGGCACAGGGCGACAGTGAAACTGATTTAGCGGAAATTCTAAAACAATTTATGCAAAGGCAGGATGAAGATAGGAAAATTAATGAGGAGCGATGGGAGGAAAATCGGAAAATTCTTAAGGAGCAACAGGATGAAAATAAGAAAATTTTTAGGGAGCAAAAGGAGGAAGATAGGAAAATTAATGAGGAGCGATGGGAGGAAAATATGAAAATTATTAGGGAGCAACAGGATGAAGATAGGAAAATTCAGGAGGCGCGACGGGAGGAAGATAGGAAAATTAATGAGGAGCGATGGGAGGAAAATTGGAAAATTCTTAAGGAGCAACGGGATGAAGATAGGAAAATTAATGAGGAGCGATGGGAGGAAAATAGGAAAATTCAAGAGGAGCTTAATGAAGCCCTTGTCAGCCGAATCACAGAAAATGCTAGGGAAATGGAGGAGAAATTCAGTAAACGATTTTCGGAACACGAAGCTAAATGCGACGAAAGGTTTGACCAGTTGCAGAAATGTTTCGATTCGCAGGCGGAAAAAGTAGGGCATCTTGAAAAACAACTCGGTCAAGAAATAAAAACTCTTAAATGCGAGGTAGGGGAGAGATGCGTGAACATCGAAAGCCAGGTAGCGAAAGTGACCGAAGAGCTTGGCCACTCGAGGGCCGAAACGAAAGTCAACTTTGACAAGTTAGAAACCGAGATGTACCGTAGGCTACGGGGATTCGAAAATAGAATGGAAGGTCTAGACGATTCCCTAGAAAAGAACGTAACCGACGTCAAAAAAAAGCTTAATGAAAACATTAATAGGATTGAAAAGAAATTAAGCTCGGAAGTTAGTCAAATACAGGAAAAGGTAAATTCTATAGGAAATGTGCAAGAAGAGTACGCGAGGGGAAACCAATCTAAACTTAGGGAAGAGATAGACCGGAATGTCAAAATTTTAGTGCAAGAAGCTTTAGAGAGGGACAGAGAAAACAATGTAGGAAACTCTCCCACGGCTGAGGCAGGCTTGCGATTTTCGTGGGCGCCCCCACAAAACCTTTGTTTTTCGGGATCTCCGGACGAGAACCCCAAAGTTTTCTTAGACAGAGCCGAAAATTATATGGCCCTGACCAAATCGGTTCCCTCCTCGCTCAAACCTAGATTCATGCAGGAGTTACTACGTGGTAACGCCGCCCACTGGTTGACGGCACTCACTCCGTTCCCGAGCAGTTACGAGGAGTTCCGACATCGATTCCTGGACAGATTTTGGGGGGAACAAACCCGCTACGAGTTCGAAAGAAAAATTTTGGAAAGTAGATGGGACAAGCGTGGCAAGTTGTCGTACTTAGACTACGCAATGGGCAAAATTTCGGCCATCAAATTGTGTGACCCGCACGCGGGCGACAAGAAAATTATTTGGTTGCTCACCGCTCATTTTCCACCTTATGTGCAAAACCTAATTAATAGTGTGGGGTGCGAGAATCTTGACAGGTTCCAGGAATTGTTAGCCCAATTCGACCGTACCCGAACCAACTTTCCTGATGATGAGGGTGAGAGAAATCCCAGGCCTTATCAGAATGGGGGGCAGCGTTACCAGCAGCCATGGCAACGCGACGGTACAAGGCCCGGCATTGAGAATAGTGAGAGGCGACCGCCTTCAGCACCGCCCGGGAGGAGACCGGAAAATCCGACAGAGAGAGACGGCCCCAGTACTAGTGGTAATAACAATGTGAGAACCAATCCGACAAACTAGAACCGTTTGGGTCCTCTGGGTATCTGGGTCCCAAACGAATTGTGGCAGAGATACCATTCGATGAAACGATATCAGTAGATTACGCCTTCCACGATTTTGGCAATGAGGAGGCTAATCAAATCAAAGAGCGTGTCCGGAAATGCCCTGTTCTAGAGTTTCAGTTAAATAGGATTCCTGTCCGTGCATTGGTCGACACAGGTAGTGAAGTCAGTGCCATTTCATTAAAATTATTATCCCGCCTTGTAAGTGAACATGTGCCCGTGCCGACGCTGCCCACAGCTAAGTGTTATGTTATCGGAGTAGGAAATAAACGAAGTAAGCCTATTACTAAACAGGCCCTCATCTCGTTTCAGGTACAAGAGCACTTATTTGACGTCCCTTGTCTAGTTGTTGAGGATTTAAAGCACGATTTAATTTTGGGGGTTGATTTCTTAAAAGAAAACGATGGGGTGATTGATTTTTCTAGAGATATTATGAGTTTTGGCGGGGGTAAGGAAATTGCAATCACGGATGACGTTGACGGCGAATTAGAACCAAGTATACTGTGTGCGTCCTGGAATTTGGGGGATGACGTGAGAGGGGTCATAAGCCGATATGGGCAGAATAATGACTTTATTAATGACCACGAGCGCTCCCAGCTATA